>CM076584.1:1379293988-1379343988 GCA_034641835.2 Pinus albicaulis
TCATATCAATGTGATATTCTATATATAGAGTTCATCACATGACTCTTTACATTCCTCAGATAATTTGAAGTGAATAGTCCTAATCTTTTGACTTTTGTCTTATCATTCCTTTATCCAACTCGATTATAATAATAATATGTACAAATTTCCATGCTACAGTGGGATTTTGTCTTTTCCTTAGGATACTTGCCTTTGCATTACAAACAAAAAAAAAATTTAAATTACATCATTTACATTCACATTTTTAATAACATATTTCGATATCACTCAGATCCTTTTCTGGATTTTGGCTTTACTGGATTTGTCTTTTCCTACAGCTGTTAAGAACCTGTTCTGCATGCTCTTTGTTCACTTTCATCTGCATATTCCCTGTTTTCTGTGCTTATTCCTGTTCTTGGGCTTCCTGTCTACATTCTCTGTTCATATATGAGTTAAACATAATGGTTTGAAACTCACATTACATTTTCAGTTCATCCAACCTTATTCTCTTTTTCATTTTTCAATATTTCACTTAATTGTGTGTAAATGCATCCCAAAATTTCATTTCCCAATTATTTTCCTAATCCAGGCAATCTCCCACTTCTCTTTAATTCCACGCTGGCAAATTCAATTAAATAAACAAGTTTGGTTTATCTAAATTCAAAGGATTTAGATATTAATTCCATACTCCTGTATAATGATAACCCGACAATCTCTTATATGTACATATGCACTAACTTCGCATTACAACCCTCATACACAACATAATAGTTGAATTTTGAACCATATAATTTAACCCTCTGTAAGCACATGTAGTAAACCCAAATAATAAGGCTTCCACACTATGCATATTAAACCTTCGGTCTTTTAACTACGCATATAAATCTCAATTCATATGGTACCCACTTGGAAAATTTAAACATTATATGAAATATTTTCGTATATATTCCCTCGGACCTCATAAAGCGTTGAATAACATTAATAAACCAAATTCATATATATATGACTCCGCCGGGGCCCGCAATTCAATCAAACGAACACATCCGTACCTGGCTTAACCTCCGCACACCTTAGTTAAACTTCGAGCAAGTTCTGCGAATGATCGCCGTCGAATATCGAGCCTCCAGATCAACGGTGTGTATCGATTTCTCTCGATGTCTTCAGTCAATGTATAACGCACGAAGGCGCACTTTAAAGGGCGGTTTTGAAAATTCCTGTATCGAATCGCTCCAATTCAGAAAATACCACCTGCTCTGGAAAAGCGGTGCGAAATGGCAGGGTGGTTTTTTGCAATCCGTGTTCACTGTTCATCTGGTCGTGGTTCCACTTCTCCCTATCATGGTTCCATCCGTATTTATTATTTAAAAAATTTCTCACTTTTCAATGTATTTTATGATTCGACTCCGGTCCATTCAATTTTATATATATATATTTCGACTAAGGTTCCATCATACTCTGACGTAGAGTTCCACCATTCATAACCCTTGTGGCTATGTATATAGTGCTCATCCCCACAGAGCCTATTCATGCTATTTTGCAGAGCTGATTACAATCTAGGTATGTATAATTTAAAAACACCACATCAACCAAAAGTCGAGTTCTTCAACTAAATACAGAGAATTTGAATATAAAGTCTGGAAATTAATTTATATTATGTGTAACGCCCGGCTGTATAAAATATTCTCGGAATTTATATGTATATATACATATTCTTGGAATAACAGTTGTGGCTCTGCCTCTGGTGCTTCTCTCACTCTGCCTCTGCCTCTACTGCTGTGATAACGGCTCTGTCTCCGTATTTGCTTCCTCTGCCTCTGCCTTTCTCCTTTATATTCATTTTCTCTTTGCTACCTCCATTGTCTGTCTTTGTCTCCTTGTAACTGTTCCTGTCTCTGCATCTGCTACCTCCTTTGCCATTAATGACAACATTTCCAACAAGGTCATCGTAGCCTTTCTCTTTTCCAACCAGTCCATTCCTATCAGCAAGTCATATGAGCCTAAGGGTAGAATGTTTAAATTTACTTCTGTCTAAAAATCATTTAATTTAATTGTTTTTTGAGGTAACTTAGGATTTACTTTCCTCTTGGTGCCAGTGGCTAACTGGACCAACCAAGATTGCTGAAATTTTTCAGTCTTGAGATTGCATTTTTCTACAACTTGTGGACTAATGTAACTCAAAAAAGCACCCGGATCAATTAAAACTATAACAGATTGGTCAACAATATTACCTTCCATCTCAACCATGGTAGCTTGGTGTTCTTCTTGTCGATTCTCCATGGCTGCACTGATAGTGGGTATATTTCTTGCTATGTCATTCACTGTGGTAGCTTCTCGATCCCTCATAATCATCTGAATATTTCAGTGTGGACAATCCCTCAACATATGAGGTTCTCAACAACCCCAACATTTCAAAGGCTCCCACATTTTAACTGTTCCTTCCTTCCTTTTATCGCCCTCTAATTGTTTGGAACCAACTTGGGACTAAGCAGTTTGACTTTCTTTTGGTTTATTAAATTTTTTTCGCTGATGATCCCTACCAAATTTCTTCAAGTAAGCTGGTTTCTATTTCTTTCCTTTGATTTCACCTTTGATTACCAAGCCTTTCCCATGCTCACCCTTTCCTTTAAATTGCTGGTAGCATAATCTAGCTTTCCTCACTACTTCGTCCATAGTTTTTGGATTATTGAACTTGATCTTCTCCTTGTACACAGTAGGCAGACTATTCAAAAACCTTTGCACCTTTGCCTTCTCTTCCCTAATGTAAGGGACATACCTTAACAGATTTGTAAACTTGGTGACAACTCATCGATAGTGAGATGTCCCAGTCTGAGTTCATGGAATTCCTTTGCTTTATCATGATAATAACGTTCGTTCAAATAGTTGTTTTTAAACTTGACTTGGAAATCATCCCAAGTGACTATTTTTTTCATCAATGGCATGGACCATTTTCGTCTACTCCCACCACAAGGTAGCCTTACCCTATAGCTGGTAGACAGCTAATCTGCCCTTCAGAATGCTTTCATACTCATAGACCTGGAAATACTTAATCATATTCAACAACCAGGCCTCAGCATCTTCCTTCTTCTCCCCGTCATGGGAGGGAGGTTTGATCTTTCGGAATTCCCCCTGTAACTCCTTTCTCTGTTTATACTGATGTCTAGTAGTGTCATCTTCCTCAGAATCATCAGAGAACTTGCCTTTCTTCCTCTTTCCGGAACCTTCACCTTCTTGGCTATTCCGCGAAGTCAATTCTCTGATGAGCTTTTCCTGCTCCTCACTGGCTAATGACAGTTTGTCATTCTAGCTTCTTAGCTCAACCATCTCTCGTTGGAAACTATGCAACATAGCCATCGCTAGAGCATTGGGATATGGTGTATTATCCTCATCATGCAGATCAAGATAAATTTCATCACCTTCAGCCATTTGAATTTTCTATTTCATTACCACTGTACACTAAACAACACATATCAGTAACACATTTTTTTTTTTAACAAGAAATAATTTATACAGTGAGCAAAACAACATCCCAGTTTTATCTAACATGAGCTCTGATACCATTTGTAACAAACCTTATTCTCCACTAATTTTTTTTTTTTTCCTATTAACGCATTAATTCCTTTTAATAGCAATAGCGCATACATTCAAAAATTTCACCCTTCATGTTGGCTATATCAGTATATTTTAATTTATTTCAACAATAATTTACATTTGTATACATAATGGTACATTTTTCCAAGAGTGTTAGCTTTAGACTTGCCAACTCTCTCTTAACTCTCCTTTTTAATTTTGACCCCTATCATTATATTGAGACCATTACAATCTTGTTCTCTGTGGATTTATGGTTCCATTTGTACCCAACGTTGATTATGATATTTATTATAGGGTTCCCATGGTGTATACATCTCTACTCTTAGGGATTTATAAAATTTGTTTGCCCCCATATTATAAATCGTGACTATGGTCACGTCTATCCCATGCTATGGGAATTTCAAATCATATATTTCAACATGTGCCAATATAGTATCCCTCCCGGTGAATTCGATCTCTCACCACAATGTTTAATGCAATGACTGCTCTGTTTTCATGTGGCATATGTGACGTTCAAGTGATATATTGATATATGGTTCAACCGTTTCATGTCAATTCACTTAGGGTAGATAATCTGTCTAACATATATTAATTTCGATTTTCGTTGGGATTCAATGCACGTACCTTCGCATTAATGTTGTATCCCTCTCGGATTTCCGAATCCAAATATGTGGTATTTGATATTGTTTTTAATCATGAATCACCGAGCGTGGTTAAATGCTCCTCTCTGTACTGGTACGTTCGTTAATTAATGTGGTATGTTTGGCGTTTAATGTGAAAGGCTTGGGTCATATCATTCAAACGCTCCTCCATCCATGTGTGGACTGACCGATGGTTTCCACTTGGATGATTGGATGCATTTAGGGTTTATGACTCCAAATTTTATAAAACTCACCATCTCCATCCGAGTTTAATTCTTCACTCTCCATTCTCAGAGTGCGTTTCTTCTGACCTCATTCCCCAGTGATGCGTATGGACTGCCTCTACACTATGGTGTTCAAATCGATGCCTCCTCCCTCGTTAACAAAGGAATGGTATTCGATTCTGAACTTACATGATACAAGCATTGAGTTTTTTTCAAGATATTAAGGATAGTGGCTCGTATTGCGTTTTTGTCACCATTATTATGTAAGTGAAGACATCTGGAATTTCTATGGAATGGTATAATGATCCCATCGTTTTCATGAGTCTCCATGATTTATATTTAGAAGGATTGATGGAAATCCCAAATGCCTCTGGTCATGTTATATAGCCCATACGACTTCGTTGCATTTGCTTTCATAATTTTTTTTCCATGTGTTATGAATTATTACTATGTTTCTTCAAATACCAGTATTGATCTTTATACATTGCATGACACGATTAGCATGTTAGTTTAGTTGACATCATCTCGCCATGGGAACGTTTCTTCGAATCTCTATTCGTTCTCCATAGGCTATATACGATTTCATTTTTACGTGTATGTCACATAGCTTTCTACTCTAACCAAATAATTTTATGTTAACCCTCATCTTGCAACCTACAGTAGGTACACGATGCCTATGAATCTATTTTTTTCCGCTTAATCTGAGGTTATTATTTTTTTCCTCAGCACTCATCCGACACTACCATGTCATCCAGGGAATTGTGAAGAGATTTCTTCATATCTGCATTTGGAATGCGCCCTTCCTAGATTTTTTTAGGTTCGAATATGCTCTGCTATGGAGTTTATTATTATCAGAATTGTTATATGAGTATGCACCCAGGGTTTATTAATTTCTCTTCTGTTGGTAACTCGTCAGGATTTCATTTCACTCTGGCTCTCTCTCCTAGGTGATAACGACTACTTAAACGCCCTTCTTCCATGGAATTATTACATTAAATTTAGTTTTGCTATCGTTTAATTATATTGGCTTACTTACACACAGCCTCACGACAGTCTTTAACTCATTCTGTTGTTGTGTAGGTACACAGGTAACTGAAATTATTGGAAATTACATTGAGGTTATTCATCGAGCTATTATTTTTGACGTTTAGGAGTTAACGCTCGTTTTACTCCTATTCCAGGTCGGTATTCACCAGTTATTCTTGATAATGAATGAAGGAGTTACCATAGAAATTTTTAATTTCCATCTCCTAATTCAGTGTAGACTGTAAATCGAATCTCTTGAGATTCAGAAATTTTAATAATTTATTTTAAATATACCCTATGTTGACAGTAGAGGGTTTGAGTATATTCTACTAAAAAATGGAACTTATTACATTATGTACTGCTATTATTTGATGGACTCAGATATTTTTATAGGGTTCCTTTCCAGATATATATATGTTCTTACCTGAGTAATATTTACTCTGTAGAAAGTCATCATTCTTTTTGTTTTCTATGAATAACATTAATTCAGTGAAATTTCTATATATGAAATTACTATTTCAGCTAAAGTATAACTCTTTATTTCTGGAAATTACCTCACCACAATCTTAGAAATCTCAGTTTGGTGGTTTTTGATAATTATCTCTAGTACATATTTCAGATATTTTCCATTGTTCGTGCTATTTGTAAATTATAATTATCTACTGATATGTAAACAGTTGGATTTCACTATTGACATTTCACTACCATGTCAATAGTAGGAAATTGTCAAATTTATTAAGATTTCATGCTTACACCTAGTCTACATGCAACTCATTTAGTTAATAATTTATCTGACAAATAGATAGATAGTGATTAAATAGAATGAGGAAATTTCTTAATTACTCTTGATGGCATTATGGTATTATTAATTTCTTTGGTGTTGTTCCAACTTTTTGTTTGAATATATATAGTTCTGTGAACTGATATTGGATATTGTTTAGCTCAGATTTGTTTTCTTTTTGCAGTAGTTTACCAGATACACATCATACTCTTCATAAATTTTATATATGTAATGTTTGTACAGCACCTAATGTTTACATTTTCTTCCAGTTCATAAATAATCTTCTAAGTCTGGATTCATGGCTCACACATAAATAAATTATTAATTTCACAGAAGCAGATTAAAGTTATATTCTTAATGGATTATGGGAGTAGTATAAATCTCTAGATTTAAACCAGCAACAGGTTTAGAGCTTCTGGATGATTTCCCCCGTAGTTTCTATTCCTACAACTCTATAGAAATTGAGAGGATTAATTTCCTCTCAAAAATTCTGTTAAATGTATGGAATATCAAATTCAGATTTAAAATAAAATAACATCCACAGTCATAAATCACACAACACAGTAACGAGAAATTCAACCATAAATAAACATTCTAGGCATACCACTTCTATGATTGACCAGTCCTCCAGACCTTAGAGTTCCTCTATCTCCAGAACTCACCCCCGAGCTAAGATAATTTCCAATAATAGACCAACCTCCAATATGTTCTGGAATAGCTTATTTAAGCTTTTGCTCCCCAAATCCTGTTTCTAATTCTGCGTCCAGAATTACAGGATGCTTTTCTTCCTGTTTGCCTAGGCTCCCATTATTTAGGGACTTTTAAAGCTGATTTCTGCTTTTCCTAGCTTTTTACCTCTTCCCAACTACTCTCCACCTCATTGGGGAAAACTAGATTTTTCCTCAAAAATCTAATTTAGAAATAAATTCTTTCAAGGATTTTTGAAAGATTTTTGGGGAAAGTCTGAGCCTCTTTCCATACCTCATGGATTTGGCAAGTGATCTCATAATTCTCATTTGGTCAATATGCACAGAATTATTTTATTTATTTTTCATAATTAAATACTTAATTACATCCACAAAATACTTATCCATTGGGGTCCACTCCCCTTTGGATTAAAGTTCAAATGTCTAGTTTGAAGGAACATAAAACTAGGGGTGTTACAATGTGGTACATTATTAATTTGAACATGTGAATACAAACTAGGCGTAGATGTCTATTAAAGGTGATATTTAGGTACATTTTTCATGATCATGTCATTTAAAAAAAATCATAGATGGGTTTAAACATATTTAAGTTCATGAATATGTAACAATGATTGAAGTATATTTTATTTTAGTTGTTACAATTTTCATTTGATCACATGCTTTTATAATCTTAGTAGATCATAAGATTATGTTTTTCTTAACTCATTGTTTTGTCACATGTTATTTAAAATGAATTTAGATTGAAATTTCAAATTACAAAAAACATGTGGTACATTATGCATTTTAACATGTGAATGTTATAATTAGGTGTAGATGTCTATTAAAGGTGATATTTAAGTACATTTTTCATGATTGTGTCATTTAAAATAATCATAGACGGTTTTAAATATTTATGTTCATGAATATGTAACAAAGGTTGAAGTAAATTTTCATTTAGTTGTTACATTTTTCATGTGATCAGATGTTGTTATAATGTTAGTATACGATAATATTATATTTTTTTTTTAATTATTTTTTCACTTTTTATTTATAATGAATCTAGATTGAAATTGTAAATTACAAAACACATGTGCTACATTATTCATTTGAACATGTGGCTGAAAATTAGGTGTAGATGTCTATTAAAGGTGATATTTAGGAACATTTTGCATGATCCTGTCATTTAAACAATCATAGATGGTTTTACATATTTAATTTCATGAATATGTAACAATTATTGAAGTACATCAGAATTTAGTTGTTAAATTTTGCATGTGATCCCATGTTGTTAAGATGTTAGTAGATGATAAGATTAAGTCTTGTTTAACTAGTTTTTTTGTCACTTGTTATTTAAAATGAATCTAGATTGAAATTAAATATTACAAAACATGTGTGGTAAATTCTGCATGTAAACATGTGGATGAAAATTTGGTGTAGATGTCTCTTAAAGCTGATATTTAGGTACATTTTGCATTTGAATATGTGAATGTTATAATTAGGTGTAGATGTCTAATAAAGGTCCTATTTAGGTATATTTTGCATGATAATGTCATTTAAAACAATCATAGATGATTTAAGTTCATGAATATGTAAAAATGATTGAAGTACATTTGCATTTAGTTGTTACATTTTTCATGTGATCACATGTTGTTATAATGTTAGTAGATGATAAGGTTATCTGTTTTGTTTAACTTTTTTTTTCATTACTTGTTATTTGAAATGAATCTAGATTGAAATTTCAAGTTACAAAACACATGTGGTACGCTATGCATTTGAATATGTGAATGTTATAATTAGGTGTAGATGTCTATTAAAGGTGATATTTAGGTAGATTTTGCATGATCGTGTCATTTAAAACAACCATAGATGGTTTTACATATTTAATGTCATGAATATGTAACAATGATTGAATTACATTTGCATTTAGTTGTTACAATTTTTGTGTGATCACATGATTGTTATAATTAGGTGTAGATGTGTATTAAAGGCGACATTTAACTTTTAATATAAAGTTTTAAATGAATATGCATAAACATCAGTTATAAAATTGTATTATAAAACATGATCATGTACAATTTGCATGATGTGAATGTGGTTGTATGCTTTTAAAGGTTAATTGCATATTTAAGTTCATGAATATGTAGCAATGAAAGTAAATTTTGATTTAATTCGTACATTTTAAATTTGAGATCATTCCTATCATATTAATATAAAGTACATAGATGTAACAACTCTACTTACCCAATTATATTGTTTCTTTTTCTAGTTATAATACTGCACTACTTTTCTACCCTTTAATTATTTTATTTCTGTCACCTTTTAACCTCTTACTCTGGTTCATTAAAGGATCTTCTTCCAATCTTTCGGATTTTTACTATTCCCTCATATTCGTAGATATGAGTATTTTTGCAAACATTCCTTCCTTTTAATTTATTCAAAAATGCATTTCATCTACAAGACATGTTTAACTCCATATATATATATATATATATATATATATATTTCTTAGTTTACTCTATTATTAAAAATACTTACACTTCTATACATATACTAACATAGGCTTTCTTCTTCTTGAACCTAATTAACACCAAAGACTCCCACATATACATGAATCACTATATAAGACTTTTATATATGACTTATAACATATATATCGATGACATATCATTCTAGATCAAGTTTTGTAATACTATTTCAAAATTGCACAGATATAACAATCCCCTTAATAGATTAATTACCTTTCCCTTTAAACTCTATTTCATATGCTCTCCCATAGAGTTTTGGATTCTTATTAGAGTTAGAAGAGTTTAATTTAATTATGTTCAACTTATCCTTTTTGGGGCCTATGCTTAAGTCAACTCCTTTTCATAAGGATTAGATCATGTAGTAATATTCCATTCAAATTTCAATGTTGAATTAATTTTTCCATTTAATCTAATGTATATCCTTATATTCCATTCAAATGGAAATTAACACCACACATGACATGTAAGGCTATGTCAGATCTTCCATATGAGAACTCATACACATGGTTTGGATTTTTTTTCTTATCCTTAATTTTGACATATCGTATTTGATATAATATTAACGGAGATATTACATCCCTAGATTTAATTTACAACTCAGTTTTTCTGTAACCACTTTAATGGAAGTATATCTAACCATGTGGTTGCACATGGGTTTCATTACCGTATGCTATCTGTACGGCGGGTCTATTGTCTTGTTGATAGTCGAGATCCATTAGTATTCATTACCATCAGTAATCGTGGCTAGGGTTTACTAATTTGGTTTCCATAGTTTTACTTTCGAATCAAGGCTTTATTTTATTGAACTGATAGCTATCAATGAAATGCAAAATTATCAGTTTTGATGTTCCCTCTGTGTGGACTCGTCGAGGGTAAATGGAGGTCATGTTTCCCTCTTATACCAACAGAGTCTCTGTTTAAATTTATTAAACAATTTTCCCCCAAATTCCATTACATCTTGATGGAATTCAATACTTTGTTTGGGGTTTTCTCGAACTGATAGTTCGACCAAATTTCTCCAGCCACTTCGATTTAATTTAGTGCCCTCTGAATTCATTATATTACTATCACAGAGTTAAGTTTTTCCTAAGATTTTGAATGTTTAGTTTTTGGTTTCGTTTTCTGAATACCACTACTAAAGAATTTTTCTATAAGTTTTCTGTTTAAATTTACCGTCACACCCTTGTTCCCCTACAGTTTTTGACTTATCTTTGCATTCATGATTTTGGTATCCCTGATCATTAATTTTTTATGGTAAGTTAGAGAACTTCCCAATGATTTTGAATTCACATCTTACTACTAATTTACTATAATTTCATCAATTTCTTTTATGATTCAAATTTGATACAAAGGTTTTGAAATATCCATTTCATTTTCTATCGAACTATTATGTAATACTGTGTATAAAACCCTTTTAATTTCATGTCTACATATTTTTGCATTCAAATATTCAGCTATTAGATTCAAATAACTTGACCATAGCTAACTTTTTGGAAGTCGGTCTCGATGTTCCAGCTAAGTGGAATGTGTTATTTGATTCGGGTTAATACATCCATTAACCTCTAGTCTTTGGAATACCCACTATTTCTTATTCTATAATCTACTATTTGTCATCTGTATATAATTATCAATTTTGGTTCTGAGATTTAATCATCATTTGAAAGTCTTTTCTCCAACTAACCAAATATATTATCATATAGGAAAACCCCTCTTTTCTTGATTCATTAAAATTTATAATTTCACAACAGATACCACTTATATGGTTTCCAATTCAACACTCAGGTAAGGAATTTTCTATTCTACTTGCCAATTTCCATTATTCGATTTACTTGGCTAAACTGAATATTTGATCCTTAATTCCAGGTACAAGGGAAACTTTTCTCCTTCATACCTTACTAAACATGTATGATTATCATATTATTTATTATCCAAGTTTCAATAATTTGATTATTGATTTAATTATATGTGGTTTAATTCTAACCAAGAATCTATATGCGTTCTTTTATATATACTTCAGGTATCACAACCTACACCACAATCATCTCATCTTCCTTTCCCAAAGTAGTTAATAATAAATTCTTGTTTCATATGTTTACAGGTTCTTCCTCAATTTGTACATGTTTCATCCTTCTTGACTTTCACAACCTGTTTCAGTTTTAAACTCTTCAAATTGTAATAACTTTTTGTAGAAGAAGACTCCTTCATTCATTAAGACCTACAATCTTTAAGATTTATACTGTTGATATAGATATTTTAATTTATTTAATTTATATTCTTTTACATGTACCTCTATAAGAGGAATTTTCTAAACTTTGGACCATTATATATTTTCCTTTCCTTTTTAACGTACATAGTACATCCATATGTATAATTGTCGCATGAATCTTCTTTCAACCACATATTGTAGCTAGATGTTAACATACTTCCAAATTTAGGAACATGTTCAGTTTCATGCTAAAATAAGTTATTTGTACATAATAGTACTTTATTTATTTAATGGTCTACTCAATTGAACTATATACATATTTTTTTCTTCTTAACTACATAATTAACTATGAAATTCTATCATTAATTCATATGTTTTCTTAATATCCTTAACATATTATTCAATCATAAAGATGTGTTTTATATTTTTACTCTATTAGTTAATATATACCTAACCGTAGATTTAAACCCTTATAATTGGGTTTAGAATTATGTGTTTTTGTTATTTAATTTAAATTAGTTTGTGTAACTATACAGATAATTTAATTTTTAAATCCTATAGTTATTTTTCTGTTAAATAAATTAGATACTTTATGTCCGAAAGAATAAATAATTTACAATACATATTTATAATTCAAGATACACATATTTTCCAATTAGCTTCATAACTAATTACCTTACTCAATCATCACTATAATAACATAATCATAAGAAAGAATATAACAACTGTGCATACCAATTCTACTAAAGACTATTTCCACCCAACCTTGAGATTTCATGCACAACTCCCCCCGAGCAGAGACCAATTCCTCCAAATTGTAGACAACCTCTTTTCTACCCAGGAATGGCTTATTTAAGCTTCCTTTCCTTCAACATGTTTCCATAATCGCATCCAGTTAAATCAGGATGTTGTTTTCCTTTAGCGTAGGCTTTACTTTTATTTTTTCCATAAAAGTTCTTTAAAACAAGATTTTCCTTCTTTTTGGTTTTATTTCACCTCTTCTATGTAAATTTCCACTTTACTGAGGTATATTTTAGATTTTTATCTCCAATATAATATATTTATTTTATTTTATTTTCTCCAAGGATTTTTGGATTTTTTGGGAAATACTTTGGATTTAATTCCGTCCTCATGGATTTCAAATCCCGGTCTCCAATTTACTCTAGTATTTGCACAATAATTAAGATTCCACATTTATTAATTTAAAAAAATAATATTTCCACATGTATAGTTTTCCTTTAGGTCCACTCAACCTTTAGGATTTGCAATTGTCTAAGAAAAATCAATAAAATAGGGATATTACATATTCCCCCTCTAAAACAAAACATCGTCCTCGGTGTTGCAAAATATATGTTCACTTCTCAAACAGTGATGGATATTTCTCTTTCATTTCTTCTTCTTGCTCCCAAGTAGCTTCCTCAGGTGTAAAGTACTTCCAATGCACTTTCACCCGAGCTACGACTCTATTCTGGAGTTCAATTTCTTCCTGTGCCAGTATACGAAGGGATTCTGGAAGAAATTCCCCTTTGGTTTCCACCTATATCACAATCCAATCAATTACATGAGTAGGGTCATGTACATACTTTTTCAATAATGAAATATGAAAAACATTGTGAACCTTAATGTGACTAGGTAGAGCCAATTTATAAGCTACTAGCCCTACTCTTTATAAAACTTCAAATGGTCCACAGTAGTGTAGTGTTAACTTAGCACCGCTAATAGCATATAATGTGCCCTTTCGAGGCTTAATCCTCAAATAAACATGATCTCCCACTTTGAATTCTCTATGAATTCTCTTTTTGTATGCATAGCTATTTTGTCGATCTTGAGATGTTTTAATATTTTGTTGAATTTTCTTCACAATTCATTCCATCTCTTGCAATGCATCATGTCCAAGAATCAACTTATCTTCTGGTTGACTCCAACTGAGTGGAGTGTGGCATTTTCTACCATACAATGATTCAAAATTACTCATCTTAATAGAATCTTGATAACTATTATTATATGCAAATTCTACGAAATGTAGAAAATATTCCCATTTTGTAGGTCTATCCATCACATACATGTGCAACGTGTCTTCTAAAATTTGATTGGTTGTTTAATCTCTCCTCCCATTTGAAGATCTGATAAATTACTAAAAGGTTCAACTTGTTCCCATTCCTCCAAACAAGTTTGTCAAAGGTGATGTAAAATTTGCATCTATCCTGAATATCATTCAAATTTTTGGGATTACGTGTAATTTCACGATTTCTTTCATGAATACATTAGCTACTTGAGTTGTGGAAAAAGTGGATTGTACTTGTAAAAAGTGTGTTGCCTTAGTTTATGTTTCTACAACCACCATTATAGAGTCATGTTGATACTTGGTTCTGGCAATCCAATAATGAAACCTATGGAAACCACTTCCCACTTCCATTCTGGAATAGGTAGAGGGTTAAATAATCCTACAAGATGTTGATGTTCAAATTTTACTTGCTGACATTCGAAACATCTAGCTACATAATCAACAACATATTTTTTCATACCTAGCCAAAACATGTTCTTTGTTAATGCTGAAATCAATTTTTGATAACCAGGATGACATGCATAAGGTTATTTATGATACTCATCTAAAATTTCATGTTTAAAAGATGACATGTTTAGAATATAAAATATTTGTTTATAATAAATCAGTCCTTTCTGATTTTTAGTATATCCCACAACTTCAATTTTCTACAACTTCTCTTGCAATTTCACATATTGTTGGCCTTGCATCAACACTTCCTGAATTTTTTCTTTTATTTCATATTTTACACTACTTCCTGCATTGTCAACAATTTGATGAGCTTTCCTACTCTAAGCATCAGCAATTTTATTTTATTTTCCTTTAATTTGTTTGATTTCCATATCAAACTGATTAAGGAAACATAACCATCTAGCTTATCTAGCATTTAGATCTGGTTGAGTAAAGAAGTATTTAAGACTTATGTCATCTGTTATTAGTATGAACTTCTTTCCTAGTAGATAATGTCTCCACATCTTCAATGGATATATAAAAGAAGCTAGTTCTAAGTCATATTCAGTATAATTATGTTCATGATTCTTCAATTTTCTTGACTCATATACTATTACAAAATTATATTGCAGCAATACTCCTCCTAACCCTTACACACATGCATTTGTAAACACTACAAATTCCTTGTTTGGATCAAAAATTTTCAATATGGTTGCAGTAGTTAATTTTAGTTTTAATTTTTCAAAACTAATTTAAGATTCTTTTGTCCATTCAAAATTTACTCCTTTTTTCTGCAAGGAAGTAATATGAGAGGCTAAGGTTGAAAATCCTTCAAAAAACCTACAGTAGTATCCAAAAATACCCATAAAGGATCGTTTTGCTGGTACATCTGTGGGTATAGGCCAATTCATTATTACTTTTATTTTATCTAGGTCTACCGCTAATGCATCCTTTGAAATCACATCACCCAAATACTAAATTGTATCCTTATAAAATTCGCATTTGCTGAGGTTTGCATATAATTTATGTTCTCTAAGTGTTTGGAGGACTATTATGAGATTCTCTTTGTGTTCTTCTTCATTTTTGGTGTTTACTAAAATTTCATCAATTAACACTAGTACAAACATGTCTATATACTTGTGCAGTACACTATTCATTAAATACATGAATGTAGCACGTGCATTGGTAAGTGCAAAGGTTAGGACTATAAATTCATAGTGTACATATCTAGTTCAGAATGATTTGTTGTTGATTTCCGCATCTTTAATTCTGAGTTGGTGATATCCTATTCTTAAATCAATCTTTTAGAAGATAGTAGGGCATCCCACTTGGTGAAATAAGTCATCTATCCTTGGCACAAAATATATATTTTTAATAGTCAATCTATTCAAATATCTGTAATCTATGCACATTTTAAATGTGCCATATTTCTTTTGAACAAACAGTATTGGTGCTCCACAAGGAGACACACTTGGTCTGATGTACCCTCTGTCTAACAATTCTTTAAATTACAGTTTCAATTGTACAAGTTCAAGAGTACTCATTCTATAGGGTGCTCTAGAAACAGGTGTAGCTCCTGGTACTAGTTCAATTGAAAAATCAATTTCTATTTTAGGGGGTATATGAGGGATTTCCTCTGAAAATATATCCTTAAACTCTCTAATGACTTGTTAATTTTCCATTGTCTCCTTTTTGGTCTGAATTCTTCCACTTGTACAACATACACTTGAAAGTCCTTTCTTGTTTTCCTTTTTAGTTGGAATGAAAAAAATTGTCTGATAGATATTGGTATTGGTTTTCCTTTCACTATCACAAATTTTCCCTCAATATCTATACACTGTATTGGTTTATCTAAGGAATTTACTATTTCTATCTGCTTCTCTAAATAATCCATTCCTACTAACAATTCATATGATCCTAGAGGAAAGATATTTAGATTAATTTCATTTTCATATCCATTTAAATTTACAACATTTTTTGGAAGTTTATGGGTCACTTTTCTTTTTGTTCCTGTAGCTGACTGTACTAACTAGGTTTGATGAAATTTTTTTGCTTTAACTTACATTTTTCCACAATATGTCGACTGGCATAACTTAAAATTTCTCCTAGATCTATCAAAACAAAAAATTTTTTTCAACAATCATACCTTCGATTTATATCATGTTTGATTGGTATTTAAGCTGGCGATCTTCAAGTGCAACACTAATCTTAGGAATCTTTCGAGAAATTTCGTTTACTGTAGTTGCTTCTCATAATAATTGTATGTTATAAACTATTCTGTAAGGACAGTCACTTAACGTATGAGGTTATCCACATCCCCAACACTTTAGTGGTTCTTTCATTTTTACAACAATTTCCTTTTTGTTGTTTGTATCTATTTGTTTAGATCTAGTATTTGATTTTGTTGGTTGGATTTCTCCACTTTTACTAAATTTATTCCTTTGGTGGTTCTTCCCAAAAATTTTCAGATATGCGGGCTTTACTCTTTTCACATTTGAGTCACCCTTTTCCTTCTCTTTATTTTTCCAAATTTTTAGCTGATCATTTTTTCCTTTAAACTACTAATATCATAGTCTTTCTTTACGAACAACTTCATCCATTGTTTTTGGATTGTCAAATTCGATTCTCTCTTTGTATATAGTATGTAGGTATTTTAAAAATAATTTTACCTCCCTGATATAAGGTGAATAATGAAGCAAGTTAGTGAATTTGGTAACAAACTCATCAATTGTGAGTTGTCCCAATCTCAGCTGATGAAATTATTTCGCTTTATCATCATAATATCTCTCATTCAGGTACTTAAACTTAAATTTCGCTTGAAAGTATTTTTAGGTAACAATTTTTTCATCCACCAGATGTACCATTTTTGTTTCTTCCCATGAAAGGGTGGCTTTACCATGAAGTTGGTAAATTTCCAATCTGGATTTCAAATTACTTCCGTATTCATATACTTGGAAGTATTTAACCATGTTTAGAAGCCAAGCTTCTGCATCCTCTTCCTTTTGACCATCAAATGTGGGAAGTTTGATTTTTAGGAGTTCTCCTTGTAGTTCCATTTTCTTCCTGGAAAGATGTCCAGATTCTTCCCCACCATCAGACCCTTCTAACTTGGTTTCAACTTCTTTCCTCTTACTTCCATGTACTTTCATGACTCGACCTTGAGGTTAACTCTTTGATCAACCTCTCTTGGTCTTCACTGGCTTGCAACAATCATTCATTGCTAGTCCTTAGCTGAACCATTTCTTGTTTCATATCTCTTATAATGTCCAACATTTTAGAATTTTGATATAGTGTGTTTCCTGCACCCCCCAAATCCATGTACATCTCTCCTTCTTAATTCAAAATAGAAGTTGTATTGTTTCTACACTTAAACTACACCGAAATTTATTAGCACATCATATTTTGTAAAGAAAAAAAAAATATTCTCTTATATCTCACAACATCGTACTTTTGGATTTTTCTGTGTGGGGACACATAGGCCCACCCTTTTCAACATGGGCTCTAACACCATTTGTAACAACTCTACCTACCAATTTTTATTTTTTCTAATTATAACAATACTCTAATTTTCTATCCTTTAATTATTTTATTTCTATCACCTTATAACCTCTTACTCTGGCTCATTAAAGGGTCTGCTTTCAGTCATTCAAATGTTTAATATTCCCTACTTATATTCAAACCTATGAATATTTTTGTAAAAAATCCTTCTTTTTTATTTCTTTAGAAACACATTTCATCTACATGACATGTTTAACTCCACATATATATTTATATATATTTCCTAGTTTACTCTATTATTAAAATACTTACACTTCTATAACTATACTAACATAGGCTTTGCTCTTCTTAACTCTAATTAACACCGAAGTCTCCCACGTATATTTGAATCACTATATAAGATGTTTATATATTATTTATAACATATATATCGAGGATATATCGTTCTAGATCAATTTCTGTGATATTATTTCAAACTTGCACATATATAACAATCCCCTTAATAGTTTAATTACCTTTCCCTTTAAAATATATTGAATATGCTCTTTCATAGAGTTTTAGAGTCTTATTTGAGTTTGAAGGGTTTCATTTAACCATGTTGGACTTATCCTTATTGGGACCTATGCTTAATTCAACCCCTTTTTATAAGGATTAGATCATGTAGTAATATTCCGTTCAAATTTCAACATTGAATTAATTTATCCATTTAATCTTATGTATATCTGTATCCTCCATTCAAATGTAATTAACATGAGATGTGACATGTAATCCTATGTCAGTTCTAGCATACGAGAACTCATACCCATGGTTCAAATTTTTTTTCTTATCCTTGATTTTGACATATCGTATTTGATATAATGTTAATAGAGATATTACCTCCCTGCATTTAATTAACAACTAGATTTTCGGTAACCACTTTAATTACAGTACATCTAACCCTGCGGTTTCACATGGGTTTCATTAACGTATGATAGATGTAGGGTAAATCTATTTTATTGTCTATGGTCGAGATCGATTCTTATTCATTATCATTAGTAATCCTAGCTAGGGTTTACTCGTTTTGTTTCCTTCATTTTACATTTGAATCAAGGTTTTATTTTATGGAACCGATAGATATCAATGAAATAAAAAAAAAAAATAGTTTTCATGTTTCCTCTATCTGGACTCATCGAGGTTAAATAGAATTCAACTTCTGTTCTATACAATCGGAGTCTCTGTTTAAATTTCTTAAACAAATTTTCCCAAAATTCCATTACGTCTTGATGGAGTTAAAGATATCATTTACGGTATCTGGAATTGATAGTTCAACTAAATTTCCCCATCCACTTCAATTTAAGTTATTTCTCTCTGACTTCATTATATTACTATCACGTAGTTACGGTTTTCCTGAGATTTTGAATCTTTATTTTTTGGTACTGTTTTATGAATACGACTACTAAAGAATTTTTCTATAAGTTATGTGTTTAAATTTACCATCACACTCTTGTTCTCTTACAGTTTTCAACTTACCTCTGCATTCATGATTTCCGTATCCCAGACCTTTAATGTTTGATGGTAAGTTTTGTTGGGAAAAATACTAAGAGGGGGGGGGTGGGGGCGGGTGAATCAGTATTTTCTGCATACTCAAAAATTTTTACTTTTTCTTTCCTTAAAACCCATATGCTACTTTCTTGAATGAAACTCGCATATACACGCGAATATCCTTCATAAAAATCGCGTATATACAGAGATCTTATTTAAGAATTTTATTCTTTACTTAGATCTATGCATTATTCATTCATCAGATGTTTAGTTAGCAGTAAGCATGTGCAGTAATAACAGAATAAACCATCACACATAAGCAACACACATGAACACCAGGATTTAAGGTGGAAACCCAAGTCGGGAGAAAACCACCGCTTCCGTCGTCTCTGTCTTCAATATTTTATTATAAAGAAAACATCTTACAACAATGTACTGGTGCAGACTCATACCAGCACGCAGGCACCCACCTACAGAAGGCTATAACCTTCTCTCGTATACCAGCCTCTCCTGGAAGGGAGCTATAACCCCCTGCTCTCGTTTACCAGCCTTTCCTGGAAGGGAGTTACAACCCCCTGCTCTCGTTTACCAGCCTCTCCTTGAAGGGAGCACCTAGCCCATGCTCTCGTTTACCAGCTACCACTGGAATGGAGCTACAACCCCCTCACTGAAGGCTTCGACCCTCAGCACCACCATGGACCACGTTTCATCAATTTTCATACTGGATCCAATATATTCAACATAACATAACTTGTAGGCCACTTTTCATCAGATTTTCAGACTAGACCCACTCCACACATTTAAGCTCAACATGCATCAAACTGAAACTTCTAAGCCCATCAATTGATTCATTGAATCATAAATCAATCGATCAACAACTTGATCTTTCATCTATATAATCAGCAGCATAATCATCATCAAACAACCCAGATCTGTATGAGTTCATCATTAACAGATATCAGTAAAAGAGAAAAACAGATCAGACATTTCATTCCACATTCTTCAGCAAAACCCTAGATTACATACGCGCATTTTATTCACTGAACCTATGTATATACACGCTTTCACAAATACCAACCTGCGTATACATCTGAACACATTTCAGAGCCGACTTCAATTCCCATACGTGCTTTTGATTCAGCCAACCCGTGTATATATGCGCTTTATCCTCGATGAACATGTGTATAGATCTCCAGACATTTTAGGGAAGTGCAACTCCTCAGATCAGGTAAACAACTCAGATCTCGTCCTTTACATCAGCAAAGATTCGCCAGATCACAGATCTAAACATTCCATAAATAGATCTAGAAAATACATATACATTTCAGATCTAGATATCCCTCTTCATCATTTTCTTCATAGGTGAATTATGAATTCAGATTAATCAACATATAGTTACCCATTCCATTAAGATATACTTCAGAGTGAAGTATTCATTAAAAACCCTGACTTATGCACACATTTGCACAATGATCTTCTTCTCTTTATATAGATTATCCTTTTTCAATACCATGAACCAAAACCACACAACTTCCGATGGTATTCCTGGACGGGATCAAATATATAATCCAGCACTCAATACAATGGGTTAATACCATGGTAATGTCCCCTGGTTTTATTAATTTAGAGAGAAATTATGCATACGCGACTTAGCACGTACTTTTCCGCGTACATACGCTACTTCGCCTTAACAAACCCACATATGCCTTGTGACATACCTTTTTCATCATTTCTCTGGCACTTTCTGAATTCCTTTCTTCTGCTACTTCTGAACTGATCTGTAGATACATTAGATTTACGTCATTTCCATCAAGGAAAACTTCATCAAGTATGTTTCCATCAAGTACAATAGGTTTCCATCAGGAACTACTTCATCAAATAGGTTGCCATCAACTTTATCAAGTAGGTTGCCATCAAGGACAACACTCTGCATTATATTGCCAACAATCTGCCCCTTTGGACTTGATGGCAACCATGATGGTGTTTTATCACCAAAACAGACAGATACATTGATTATAACTGTTATGAAAAAACCATGATACTCTCCCGCTATTCAAACACCATGTTACTCTCCCCCTTTGACATCAAGGGCAAAGGGCAGATCAAAACCAAGACAAGGTTTTTTTTTTTTTCTTGTAGAAAGAAGAGCGCTGTATATCTGATGTGCACTAAAGTTATCATGCTCCCCCTGAGTTCATGCTGAATCTTCTAACATATTTTTCAATGAAGTACATGACTCTATGACCTTTCCTATCACCAAGGACTCATACTTACATCAATGATCCAACCAAGTGGATATACATATGAGACTCATGTACCCAACCAAGTGGGTTTACACATTTTGACTCAACTACCCAACCAAGTGGGTTTACAAAACAACATTCCAAAATAATACTATGATTTTGATGAACATATTCATCTCATCAATATATCAAAAGCATTATTATATTAAAATTAAATAAAGATGACAATAAAAGAAATTCAAAAAAAATTCTATAAAGAGCTAAAAGTATCAATAGTTGCATGTCTTAACGATATGGACTTTAATTGATCCTCTTCTTTCTTCGTAATTGTAACATATGCACTATCTTTCATCTTGGCATAACGCTGATAAGAGAAATATTGTGTAATGCATAAACCATCTATTGATTTCGCTCTTGATATGGCTGTGAAGGTCAGGCCTTGCTGCTCTTTATTCTCGATATCAATTGATGCTCCTTCCAAAGTCAAACCTTGTGACTTGTGAATTGTAATAGCCCATGCCATCTTTAAAGGAATTTGTTTTTGATTTCCTCTTATCACTGGTGCGATAGTTACAATGTTTGGATTTCTTGCATCAAACAGAATACCAACATTCTTATAAAAAATAACAATTGTGAACATTGGAAGCTCAGGTGGCTTAAAGGTAGGCATATAAAATATTTCCTTCACATACCCAAGTGCACCATTGACCAAACCAGGTTCAACCCACAAATTACATGTCAACTTAACACGTGGCCATGACACAACAAAACATCATGGTCCAGTTGATCATCATCGACACCGCTAATTTCTGAACGCCTGGAATTCACAGCAATATATCCTGCAATTGGAGAATTTAATGATTTCAACATATGCCTGTTATGGAAGGAGACCAAATTATTTATTGGAAACATGTGAACTGTTGCATTAAATAAATCCCTTTCTCTAGGATGCAACCTCATATCAAGCCAGGACATAAGAAACTCCCAATCATCAACAATAGGTTCTGCGTTTCTTATGTTATTGAGGACTCTACAAAAACAAGATTGTTTCTCATTACTCCCTTGTTGGCGAAATATTATTTCAAGAGTTACAACAATGTTGATTTATTTCCATAACAATTTCCCTACTGTATTACATGCATACAAAGGCTTATCTCTCACAAGAGGTAGCTGGCCAAGGTCACCGACAAGGATGATGGATCTGCCACCAAAAGGACAATTATTTTTCTCTGGAAATGCTTCTCGTAATCGAGCATCTATTTGCATGAATAACCTTGATCCTGAAATTCTCATTTCATCAATCAATATATATCGCATATGCCTAATTTCTTCTTGGAATAATGTCAGTGATTGACCCTGTAGTTGTTTCATATCTTTAATTGAGATTTTCAGAGCAGAGTGTATTGTTTTTGCATATATATTAAAGGCAACTATTCCTATTGGGACAAGAAGAAGCAAAGGACTGTTTCCATTACTTGAAATATTAGAAAGATATTTAAAAATATAGTGGATAAGGAAAGACTTTCCAGTGTCTGCAGTGCCTTGAAAAATCATAAGAAGATCTTCACGAATCTCATATTCAGTAAAATGCCTTAAAATAATTTCAAAATCAAGTCATTGTTTTTCTGCCAACGAACCTGGAGAGGAAAATGTTCTATTTGAAAGGTCAACAATATCACCCCTTGATATTCCATCCCTTATAAAATTAATAGATTCTTCAGCCACATCATCAAAAATAGTTATACTTTGCCAGGCAAAGGATATATCAAAATCCATTCGACCAAGGGTGTGAAGATTAGAAACATTGACATTATTTTGTGGAACCAAGCGAGAGAAAAGTTGTCACTCTTGAAAATCATCTCCAAGATTCATTTCCTGGTTAGAAAAATCACCATCTTCTCCATATTCAATATTTTCAAAAATTGATGGATTTCGATCAACATGCCATGCTCGATATCGGAAATTCCTCCAATTTTCAACAATAATTTCAGCTGAAAGCCCAATCTCCGCAGAAAGGTTATGAAATGGCTTGTACAAGAGAAATTATGTCCAGCAAAAGGTTTCAAATTCCTTTGAACCTTCACTAGGAATAGAATAAAACCATGGAAAAACTCGAACAATTGCATGAATATCTCTAGGCTTCCAAGGATCTTTTTTATGCTTGCTATCGAATGTCCAAGATCTTGTTGTTTCTATCAAAGATAGATGTTCAAGGAAAAAATACCTCTTCTGATAATGTTGAAAAAAAGTATTTTCAGATGAACATTGCATACCATCCCTTGATATTTTACTGAAAACCTTTCTTCCAACATTTAATGAAACAAATTTTCGACTACAAACAACAAGAGGTAGCTTAAGCAACATATGGCATATTTCTTGTGCTCCAATGTCACGTTCAACAATTGTTTCTTCAAGAAGCCCTCTGTAAGCATATAAAGCATGATCCTCAGAGGAAATAGAATTTGAAATTATAGTTAACATATCATAATAACTTTCAAACCTTTTTCTCTACTTTTGATGCATACTTAGCAATATATTTCAGGACAGCATGCCGAGAAAGCACTAGTTGGAAATCAACATTTGCACGCCACATCGTTCGAAGGTCAATGTTATGTACATTGAGCCTATTATCATTTCTTGCCGGGTCACATTTTTTTATTCGTTGATCATCTATGAACAATCTTGATTCCTCAGAAAGATCGCATGGAGCATTGTACCGACAAGCGATAATAGTGCCTTTTTTGCACAAACAAGAATCTACACTACACTTTGTGTGCCTTTGGACATGGTTCAACAATTCTTCATAATAATTATGATAATTGAAAGAGAAAATATGATTAGTATTCAATAGGCAAGGGTCATCATTGAGACATCTTGGAACCATTATATTGTGATGATGTATTTCACATGGATTCCATGCAGTTACATAATTTTCAAAGAATCTCTTTTCATGTTGTAAATCACAATCATTTGACCAATCAAGTCTTTCCATGTCAGGAGCTCCTTGAAACCATAGGAAACCATGGATATGTGCTGAACCTCTATGTTTCCATTCATATCTGAAAAAATTGAATACAGAGTTACTACAAAAAATAGAAATAGAAAATTAATAAGAAATTGACAATGAATAGAAAATATATTCAAGAAAACATACCTGTACTAGAAGTATTTCACTTTAAGATATTTTTGGATAACTTCCTATAAAAATATATTGAATATATGGTGCATAAATGTGGCAACAATATGAGGGTATTGGATAACATTTTCAATTTTCATACAATGTTCATTTAAGGAACAAGAATGTGGGGGAACAGGCATGAGGCTATGCAGCTCTCACCACTTTCTTTCAGCTGCATTCAAAGTAAAAGACAAAGATGGGCATCCCAAATGAGAAATCATGTCAGTCAATTCAGCCCGACATTTAGTCCAGTATGCCCTTGTACCTCTTAGAGAAAACCCAAACCGCGTAAGATGCTCAACCAACTTATTATCTGGTAAATCAGAAAGTTGTTGATGCAAGTTATCAATTGTTTTTAGTAATTTATCATGTAAATTTTTCTTCACAAAAGCTGAAGCACTTTCTTGGCTATGATGCCTCATTATCATGTTCAATAGGTAATATCGGAAGCGAGGATGGCTTCCAAACCTTTGATCATAGTATCTAAGAAGATGCAATGCATACTCATGAAGTTCAACTGTACAAATGTATGGTTGGAACCAATCAGCATCACCAGTGGGGAAAAATGTGGGGAATTCCATATCTAACAGCCCCTCAGTATTATATTCATTCACCGGAGATGTTCCAATACTGGTCCAATCCATTTCATGAACATGTGAAGAATCAACATTATCAAGAAATGCTCTAATTTCTTCCACTTCTCTCCATTCATTGGGTAGGCGAGCAACAAAAGAAGAAGGATGAGAGGGAAAATGCTGAAGAGGAAACCCTTCACTATTAGTTGCATTGATCTCAGATTCTATAATGTCACAATCAACAAATTTAAGCCTGGAGGACACATCTGTTGATCTCTCAGGCAGAGCATTCACTGAATCATAGTCAATTACAACATCTCGATAATATTGATCATGTTCAATTTTGAAACACAATGCAGCCATAACTCGAGATCCTTTTACATAACATTCATAATATTTAGACTAAGCAGCATGTCTCCTCACAATTAGAAAGTCAATATCTTCAACATGTCAGGGAACACTTCGTGCAATTGTAGAAATATCTTGGGGAAAGCTAATTGTGTGTCCGCTATACTTATATTTCCCACCTCGAGCATGTGTCACTTGAAAAATAGGATTTACACATGCTATTAACATTTCTTGAACTTGAGTAAGAACTCTTAAAATATGAGGTTGTTCACCAAGATCCATGTTATTGTAGCCAGAAAATTTATCTTAACCTCTTTCATTCTTACATCTTCTGCAAACAGGTCCTTCAGAATCTCTCAAAATGTGAATTCCAGGATATGATTCTTAACAGATGTGGAACATTTGGAAAACTGACAAGCTATCTATCTTTTCTCGAAATCTTTTATGCACTGCAATAATTTTTTCATCAAAATCAATATGATTTTTATTGGTTGGACCATGTGGAGAATGATGTGGAAGAGTATAATTTATTCTAAAATTTACTTGATTTTCAGCACCATAAGATTCCCTTCCAAAATTTGAAACATGTGGAGTAGATCTGTGACATGGTCTTTCCAAATTTATGGTCTGCATTTCTAGAACCTGAGAGGATGACAAGGTTTCTTTCGCATAATTTCTTTTTAAATTGAATGTCCAAATAATTAGAATTAGGAAAATGAAAAAAAAAAATTAAATTCATTCAATATTTACATTTGTCTGGCGATGTGGATGAAGTGTACGAGATGGTTTCTTTTCACTTCTAACATCAGTAGATAGAGAATTTGGGGAGTTAGTTTCGACACCTCTATTAAAATTAGTTTTTTCCAGTTAAAACAAAATAAAATTCGCTATAAAACTAAATGTTCAAAAAATAAAGATTTAAAATTATAAAACTAAAAATAAATGAAAAAAGGAGGAAAATATCAAATGCATTCAACATTTGCATTTTGTTGGCAATGTGGATGAACTCTATGAGATGGTTCCTCTTCACTTATAACATCAGTAGATGGAACATCTACAAAGTTAATTTGTATGCCTCTATTGAAATGAATTGTGTCATGTTTGAAGAAAATAAATTATTCAATAAAATTCATGTCCAATGCACCAAAAATTCAAAAAATGAAAAATCAAATCAAATACTAATAACATTAACATTAGTTTGTCGATTTGATTGTCGAGGAGAATGCAGTGGAAGGTTATGACATGCTTTATATTCAGTTCTCAGATTAGTAGATGGAAGACTTGGGGAGATAATTTCTAGACCTCTGTTAAAATGAGGTGTATCCTATTCCAAGAGAATAAAATACCTTATTAATAAAAAAAATGTAAATAGAGGAATGTAATAAAACAACCACTATTGCAACAAATGTAAAGATATCATTGGCTTACCTCCATTGTTCCACGTGAAATGCTATCAGGGATGAATGATTCTGTTCGTGGGAAAAGATTATTTTGAGAAGGGAGATTAGAAGATACGATGTTTCAACCAGCTGGATCCAAATTATCAAACAAATGGCCAATCAAACTATCATCCAAGTCATCACATACAATTTCATCATTCCCTCCACCATGGATATTTTGCAACCTTTGGCCCTTCTCATAATATGCAATTGCAGAGACAAAAGGGTTAGGGTGAAAATTTTCAACCATGTTATCAATATGAGTTTCTTCCCTATTGTGAGATTTTTCCCCAATATTATGAAAATTTTTAGGAGAGCATTGAAAAACAAAATTATGCTGACAAGGAGCATATTCTGGCAATGAACTATGAAGGGGAAATATTCTTTCCATGATATCATCCATAGTACAATACTCAGGAGGAATCATAAATCATTTTTAAGAATTTTTTCAATCATTATTCTATGATATTTAGCTCTCCTATGCTCATTTACTGTGTCCTTATTTCGTTGATACCATAAACGACGACTTTCATTAGACTTGTCTCGTGACGCTGGTGACTAATTCATTTTTCTTGTACGCTTTCTTGTACCTTCATATGACATATCTACAATGAATAATAACATATTTATTATAGAAAAATAAACATGGAACATATAATATATCGAATATATATAAACACAAAAGAATGAAAAACGAACACATTTTTTTTCAAACCACATAAAAAAATTAAAATCATATACAGTATTTTTCCAACCATGCAAAGTTATGAAAACATAAAATGAACTGGAACAAAATACTAAAAAAATTATATGAATTTGAAATATATCTAAATATTTAGAACTGTATACCATAAAAATAAAAATTTAAATAATAAAAATAACCTAAAGATATAACATTGTTTAAGAATCAATGAGAAAAAACTAATGGGAATGCCATGTATAAGATAAGTCACAGTAATTATAATTATAAAAGAAAAGAAAAATGGATAACATCCAAACACATTCAAATGCAATTAAGAGAAATAAACATGACAGAAAATAAATATTTTCTAGAAAATTGCAATGGAATTCAATATCCAACATCTGATACATACACATATAGAAGACACCCCCTAATAATGGAGCCATATAAATATCCATACACTGGTAATTTTAAAGTCTTAGCATACATACCCAAAGGTATGTAAAGTAAAACGAAAAAAATGAAATATTTTCCACGACGATAGAGAGAATACAAAATGACTAATAGCCTAAGACTCCATGTCCATATCTAATGGTGGAATCTCATCAATAGAATCCATACGAGTAGAAATTGCAAAAACATTTCGAGACTCGATCAAATCATTGCAATCCTGCAATGTTGGAGACCAAAATCCATGCATCTGTTGATTAGCTATTTTATCAATATTTGTTGGGAAGCAGAGGCCAGTCATCATGTCATATAGTAGGAAAGGAACTTCACCACATTTGCACATAAGAACCACACCTTGGACTATTCGAAATGGAAGATAACCAGGAAATTTGATATTTATATCTGTAGACATTTCTTCCAACAACTTCCATTTGAAGACCTAATCATCCTCAATGTAGTCAATTCTTTGTTAAATACACGGGTGACCAAATTGGAAACTAACTATTTCTTCAATTGACCATACAGAAGTGGAGCCATCATCGATAAGACATATCAACTTATTCTTGCATATTGCTAATGACATACGCCGTATGTCAGTGATTGGAACAAATAAAAATCCCCATTCATTTTTTATTACATCAAACCAGTAGATTGTATACCCATATCGAGGATAATCTTCATACTCCGTGTCGAGATAGAGCCAAAACAATTTAATATTATAAAACACTCCATTCTGAGGGGGTTAAGTGCCACCAAATGGAAGATCATCCCTTCGCCAAACCCTATCAAGACTACTATAAACATAAAATTTAGACTGCATTCTATCATAGATATGTTTTAGAACAACACAGTCATATTTGTTACTGCTCACATTTTCCAATAACAAGAATAATCCCCAGTCTCCAATTCGTATTCGCCCAATGTTTTTTAAGGCCTTTGTAAATGGATTCATTACAAAATAGTTTCGTGAATGGGAGAATTTTTTTGGTAAGGATAAAACTACCATTGGTTCAATAGTAGACTCTACTTTGTATCTTGAATCTATGAATCACAAATGAAAAAGAGATATGGGCCCATTTTGATTAAGGTATTCAGCAGCAAAATAATTATCTTCATTATCGAGGAAAGGAACCATAAATCCAAATTCATTTGTATAGATATTCTTGCAACGCAATAAGAAAGAAAGATTTTGCAAAAAATTCTTCCATTGTTGACAAACAATGCTAAACTTTATCACAATCGATAAAGGGAGCCAAAGGAAGACAACTTCAAGAATTTCAAATGGAATACAACTCCAAATAGCTGGATCCATGACAAAACAAAGAAATCACCTAACATAAAATAAAACATACAAGATATCAACAAAAAAAAATTCAATTAATGGTGAACAGAATAGGCAATATAGATATGCAATTTTCCATCTACAAATATAGTAAAATGCACATATACATAATGTATAAAATAATATGAGCTAGAAGAACATTATTACAATAGTTAAAAAGACAAAAAAACAACTATTTTGAAGATAAATCTCAACCATCTATTTTTATGTATTATTAAAAAAATTCACAATATTCAATAGAGATTAAATCTATACCTTTCAACTACTAACTATTGATAATTACATTAAATTTTTGGAAACTTTGTTCCAAAATAAACTTGTCTATCAAAATAATTAAAATTATTTGAAACAAAAAAATAATTATTTTAAAAATATGACTATATATATTTATAATTAATGATTAAACATACCACTATACCAACTTTATGAAATAAAATATTTACCCAAAAAATATTATTCACGCCTAATTTATATAATGATGAATAAATGCATTTTTATTATCGCTATTATTTTTTAATATTTAATTTAAATAAATATTTAAATAAAATATTTTAATTGTTATTTTTTTATTGCATGGTATAACTAATAGATGAAATGAATTCTTTCCAAAGAAATTTTTTCTGGTTAATGTTAACAGAAATGTCTCAAATTTTTTTGAAAAATTTAAGCTCTTTAATCTGTATTTGAAGACAATTCATTTATGCATTTAAAAATCTATTTTAATCTTAAAAATGTATTGTCAAATTTTTCTGAAAGTCATTTTATCTATAAATTAAATTGAGTTTTATATACTGCAAATTATTAAATAAACAGATTTTGGTGATACATTCCCAAAAATTATTAAATAAATTATATGAAGAAAGAGAAAACCCAAAACCCTATGTCTATACATCAAAATTAAACAAGCTAGCACTGTAGCTGGAATCTCAGGATTTCAAGTATAGAGTTCAAACGAAATTTATCATATACAAACAAAATTCCTCAATTTTAATTCTTAAAAATTCTCGGAGTATAGAATTGAAATATCTAAGGATTTCAAGTAAATAGTCCAAAGGAAATTTATTATATCCAAAAAAATTCCTCAATTTTAATTCTTACAACTACTCGAAGTATAGAATTGAATTCTTTTGTAGAAACCACTAAATGATGAGAGACCATAATATAACCTGTAGACATGAAGAATTCATACAGAAGAGATTAAATTAAGCGAGTGTTAACTAAGAAAAGAAAAAAGGTAGACTTTGTTTAACGAGTAGCTATTGCAATCTAAAATTCATGTACCCTAAGAGGCCGAGGAAATAAACAAGGGTTTTGAATAGGTATAATCAAAATAAACCTATTCAAAAGAATTGGCGCAATTGTGGAAATTATAATGAAATTTCAATACCTTAGAGGTCTCTACCATGATTAGTCTAGAGAGCATGTACAAACAAAACCAAAAGGGATCAACGCCATTAAAATCTTGCTAAGCTTTCATAACCTTACACGCTTGAACAGGGTAATTTTAATCATTGATTCGGATGACCAAGCTCGTACAGTAACACTGAGTCATTTAAAATCAAGAAGAAAAATTAAGCAAATGTATTGTTTTAGGGATAGATGTAACATAGGATGCAGCGTACAGCCTCACCAAAGGAATAACGGGGTTTACCCATACTATGAGCTCGTAAGGCAAAACAAATTGAACCATAATTATTAGACTTTATAGATCTCCATTAATTTATTTACTATTCTCATATGCCATCACTTTCATCGACATGCCACGCACACGTTGATGATATTTAGTACTATTGTCGAGCATATTGAGTACTATTGGATTATTAATGAATGACATAGGAGGACCACAATAGGAATAGAGAGTTTGGTTGCATAACGTGGCCATTTAAGTACTCTGTTAGTTTTTTTTATAACTAAAATGAAATAAAGGAATTCTCTGGAAACTGCCATGGGGCCAGCTTTGAGTTGTTACCAGTTGCCCCAAAAGTGTGGTGGCATGGATATATACACTGGCCTGTCTCCAAACACCTTCATCTCCACTTTTCAATGCGTTCACCTCCCTATGATTAGCATAGTTTTCTATAACGTTATCTTTTGTTTGATTCCAGAACTTCTTTTTCTTTAACACGTAAGCGCTTAATCTCTTCCCTGTTAAGTTTTATTATTTACAAAGCATAGAAGAACAGCAATATTTTTTGTTTCATGATATAGCTATATCAGTATTTTTGTTTCATGATATAGTTGTCTCAAGAATTGCAAGTGTACATATTCTATCCATGAATGTGCATTCTAAAGGTTCAATGATTTGATTTTGTCCTATATCGTTTCTAGTACATTCTAAAGGTTCAATGATTGATTTTATCAATATAGTTGATTTTGTCCTATTTTGTTTATAGTTGTAGTTCCACGTAGTAGTATATTTTTCCCTAATAACTTAAAATAATAAACCCTATTTATTTTCTCCTCCCATCACCGCGAAATTCATGTCAGTTACAAATAGCATGGGGAATATGTGAAATAGACTATGTGAATTACTTATCTTCAAATAAGATGTTATTAGTTAAGGAATGTAAATATATTTTGATAACTGACGCTGTAACTTTTGTAATTTGCAGGAAAGATATCGGAGATCAATTTTTTTTTGTAAGAGACTTGAACCCGCGAAGTCTTTGCACTGTGGCTGCCCTTTTGTCCCTTGTCAGAAGGATATATATATATATATATATATATATATATATATATATATATATTTCACAAGTGCAAGTAAGATCCAGTTTTCAACCAACTTTCAAGCAGTTATTAGCTATTTCCTTGAACAATGGTTTTCCACTATGCTCTGGTAAGAACACGATGGTCGAGAAGGGGAAATCGAAGGTTTATAATGACCACATTGAACGGAAATAAATGTCTTGATATGTGCTAGCCTGGATTAGCTGAAACGCATGGGAAAAAAAGCGATATTGTAAGGTTGGTGGCGCTCGGATGATAAGAGGGCGCCAGGCTCATGGAACTCGATCCTGTAACCTCTATGCACTCCATTGAGTTCCATCACTGCACCAACAAAAAACCCAGGGATCATGGCCACAAAATGGGAATGGGATGCCACCATCAAAACCATACCACTCTCCATTTCCTATTTTGTTTATGATAACTAATGACACGTTCGCATCCTAGAAGAGAAAATACATATTGATTTGTTTGAATTTTCGAGTTTCTCTTGCATGTTGATATGTTTAAACATAAGAACAGGTATGTGCTGGTATTATCTTCGGTTTATGAAACGAAAGCTTTTGAATGAAAAGATTCAGCACAAAACCTTACTAAAGTGGTGCTGAAATATGAGATAGACATTTATTTAAGCTAAAATATTCTTCGTTGAAACTTCATGGAAATTATATAGAAGTAAATCTTCAAATAACACATGGCATAGAAATTCGACACACATAAGCTATTGGAAAATTACCATAGAAAATGATGACGATGCAAGAAGCTAGAGTCTCAGTTCTCTGCCTCCAAATGTCTCGGCTGCTGTGAACTTTTCTTTGGTTGCATAGAACTCGTGGATAGAACTGGCGATGGACAAGTTGAGAAAAACGTTACATGCTAGAATAAAATGTTAAGAAATTGAGAGCGTTACAGAATTTCAACCATCACACGTTGGAGGAAATGGGTGTAGTATTATCCGATGGGTGTAATGTGATCCGATGCTTCAGTAGTGTGATCCGCTGATGGGTGGAGTGTGAGATGATGGGTGTAGTGTGATCCGATGCTTTAGTAATGTGATCGGATGCTTCAGTCCCTCTTAAAACCGTTGCTTCCACATGTATGTTTGGAATAAACGTGGGAAAACATGGGATATTGGTTTCTTAATCTCCTTTGATACGTGTTTATAAACAAGAGGCATAGTAAAATTATCAGTTTCAATTTCATTCATAGATGGAGTGGCAACGACGAGAATATAACAACATTTGTCAATTTAGACTATCCGATCAAAATAATTAATTATCAAATGTATTAAGCCTACCAATTATGCTCATGTTGCTTCTCCCTAGTGGGAATTATACACTATTATACCGTCAAAGGTGCTAAACCTTTGAAGCATATGCGGAGGCCTCAAACCATTTACTCGACGTGGAGAGAAACACATGGGAGGAGGGTTCCACGGCCAGCTCAACCTTCAGTCACGATGGTTTGGCTTGGTTTAGTCGACGGTAGATATTACTGTGACTTTCTTAGGGTAACTACCTACCCCATTCCGTTCATTTCTTTGTCATCATTTGCATTTACACACTTTGAGAGCTGAGTTATACAACCTCGAGATTACTATGACAAAAACAGAGGTTTTACTAGGTTGTTTCACTATCATTGGAATTTTCTTGTTTGGTATACTAGCGGAAATGAGATTTACACACCATGTCTCGATTCAACTCTGACACTCGATCCATTTGTTTCTCTTTTCTATATGTACAGTCGATCCATTTGTTTCTCTTTTCTATATGTATTACTCTGTGCAATATTTGGCTAATATTATCGTAATTTTGTTTCCCTTTTCTATATGTATTACTCTATGCAATATTTGGCTAAGATTATTGTAAATTACGATGGTTAATTTTTCTTTATTTGGTGATACATATGCATGTCAAACCCTGAACTTCTATAAAAGTTCTAGTCTCGGAAACATCTTCAACAGGGATTTTTTTCAATGCCATACATTCATCAATACTTTATCAATGGTAGATTCCCGGAATCTATGTTTAATATCAAAACCCTACCTCTATTATTCTAAAAGGGTCTCTTTATACATATATTTGGTACTCAAACATTTTCTTTTAACGGTAACATAGTATTGAAGCAACGATTTCGCCCTCTCTCGTCAAGGTAAGACACTGATCACCCTAAAAATATTTTTACATATGCTTAAAAAAAATTAGAATTTTTTTGGAAACCAGACTAAGAGAGTTCTTCTCGATATCTCATAGGTTAGTCCATGTCCGTGCATGGGTTTTGGTTATATGGCATTTCCGCAGTTAAATACTTGCAAATTTCCTTCTTTCTTCTGTGGCCACTACAAGTGCTCAATTACTATTCTTCTCGATATGTTCTTGATGCCATCCTCAAGCTTCATATTTCCTACCAGCTACATATGATCTTGATTATCCTTAGCATATTTATGAACAAAAAACGTGTCGCTACCCAAGGTTTCCCATGAATTATTATATGAGTGCCTTTAGGGTTCATTAGAACTCTTTTGGGCAAGAATTGAAGGTTTCCCCTTGTTAACTTAAAGCTTTGTATTCTTTTATATAACTTACGACCATAACGTAAATGGAAAAAATTTATATCATTCCTCTTCATTTTGCGAAAAGCAAACTCTATGTTTCTTTCTTTGAAATATTACATGATAATATAATCACCGTCTAGGTTTTTACATATAGGTTGTTTAACATAAGTAAAAATGTGAATTTTTGAGCGTTAATTCAATTGTTTTAGTAGTCTTTAATTTTTTGAGAGGGTGAACCATATATATATTATATATGGAAGTGATCCGTACAGGTAGTACAAATATTTCATGGATTTATATGTCTAATTTGGGTAGACATTCTTGAGGTCTGTCTTGGTGGTTTATTTAAAAAAAAGTAATAATTTTTAGTAGATCCACCTAATACAAATATTTATTGGACGTAGCGATCTTCATTTTCAGAAGAAAAAAAAAAATACTTTGTTGAAACTCCAAGATAAGTATTACACTAAGTCTCACACAACATACCTGGAAGATTAAGGATGCACTTAGGGAAGAATATTTTTCTTTGTTCCATTACCCAGAGTCTGAGATAAACAATGAGGAAAATGATGAATAGTGGGGGAGAGAGATGAATAACCCAAATTTAATATTGGGGGAGAGAGATGTAATGGCACAAATCTGTTTTTCCTTTTTTTAATTACTATGATTTATTATTTGAATTAAGGCATCCAAACTAGCCACAAACATTGTAATAAATATTGCAAATAGTTGATTTCAATAATAATAAATAATTAGATACAGGTTTGAGTGACATTAACGAGTATGGATTGTGATTTTATAGAAGAGATTCCACTTCATGAGTGACAAATTATGAAAGACAAATGGCTAGCTCCAAAAAAACATGGTTCCATAAAAAGGATATTTGAATGAGAGACAAACAACACATGAAGTGTCACCTAATAGAGAGGGGATATACCTTGATGGTGGAATAAGTCCTAGGCAATCAATAGCTATTAATGAGAGGATTTTTACATGTTATGATGTTGGGATGGGTGTGCAGAATTACCTAAAAAAAGAAAGAAGTCTATAGTTGCAGGAACACAAGTTGATGTGTTAGGCATTAAATGTACCTGAATTTTAGGGAAAATTTTAGGGGTGAGATTTAGCAAATGGGTTATTTTTGGATATTTTCTGAAAACATATTTACCAAATTCATTAAAAAAGTTCCATTTTTTACATCTATATGATTAAATGGATGATATCGGCCAAAAATTTACCAATTTTAATAGTAAATTACATGTTTTTGTAGTGAATATTAGCTTGGGTTCTATAATTTTGATTTATAAAACCATAATAGTCCCCTAAAATTATTAAGGTAAGATTTATAAAATATATTCTATAATAAAATATGGCATATAGAAAAACATATACATAATGTAAATTTCTCATTTTGGAATTATAATTATGACTTTATTTTTATATGAAAAAGAAAGAAGAAAATATAATTATTATTTTATTATATATATATATATATATATGAGAATACAATTTTTCATAATAATAAAATTGGAAAGAATATAAAATGTAATTGTGAAAATAGAAATTGCAACCTATCAATTTATATTTATTCATTTTACAAACATAACAATATTTCAACAATTTTTTTCTTAACTTTCCATAAAATTAAGTATTTAAAATAATGATTATATAATACTCTAAGTAACTTTTTTGAATAATGGTTATTACTGAATTGGTAATAGTTGTCGCTGCTATTAGCTTGACAATTGAATTATAATAAGTTTTCCATTTTAATAAAGTACAATAAAATATGATGATAGAATAATTAATGCATCAATTTGGAAGTCTTTGACGACTCTGATTTCTTGAGCTTGTGGGTTATGGGCCCACACTTTTTTCCCTATCACCTTCAAATGGCAGTTATGAACCCTTCCTCCAATTGAAACCCAATTCTGGCTTGTTTCTACTTCTATGCAGAGCTACATATAGGTTCATCTTCCATCTATATTCTTTCGATGCAAAATTCGTCAATGGTTGAATCAGTGGGTCCGTCTTGAACAAATTGGAGGTAGGGATTTCAATTTATTCATGGTTGGTCCCGACTAAAGCAAAACCCGACTTGCTGACCCGAGTCGAAGGTCGTGTTCGTCGGCTTCACTACATTATTTTCTTTTATGTTGTGGACCAACCATACTGCTTCTGACTCCCTTTTGCATCACAAATTCCCTTGACCAAAATCCATGCTTTTTTTTTGGGTACACTTTAACCGTCAAAATTCACATCCCTTCACACCATGATCTACGGTTCTTCTAAGTGACTATAATTTTTCCTTGTAAGGAATTATCATGTGTTAAATGCATGACCTCGGTGTGATCCCCTTATAGTGACAAAAAGACCTACAATAACATGTTGCTCTCGGTTGTCACTATGAACAAGATTGACGACGAAAAGGAAAATAGAACACAAAAAAATCGAGAAAATAATAATAAACCTGTGGATGATATATATTCCAAATTTGGCCTCATTACATACTACCCTTGAAAATTGCCCTAATACACTTGCACGTAGCTGATCTAAAAAAAAAACAAACACTAACAGAATGAATCTCATTCAACTTCCACCACACACCTTCTAGAGGCTTACACTTTAATAAAAATTACATCAATATTAACAAAACCGTGCCCTCCCTCCATTTTTGCCATGATGGCCCTTCTAGAATCGTCCTGACACCACTTTCATTTTAGGGTGACTCAATTCTCGTGTATCAAACTCTCTGACTTGATTCATGATTTCCTGATCATGTGCTTTACTACTGCATCTCTTTCATCTTCACCATATCGGTCTCCTTTGACCACATGTATCATTGAGTGAGCTGCATCTCTTTCATCTTCACCATATCGGTCTTGTTTGGCCCAATGTATCATTGAGTGAGCTGCATCTCGTTCATCTTCACCATATCGGTCTTCTTTGGCCACATGTATCATTGAGTGAGCTGCAACTGAGCCTCCACAAACACCTCACCGGATCTTCTCCTCTCGCTTAGACTTCTGGCATCTCAGTTCGCCTCCTCTGGAGCCTCTCTAGGTTCCTCTGCTTGCTTGAATGTCACACACTTGCTCACCTCTCTTTTAAAATTCTACTTCCAACCACAGCTATGGAATTGCCCCAAGAATTTCTACCTAACCGAAGTTGTTCTATGCACGAAATAGTCTCCTTCTTCCTGTGCTATGATAACGCTTGATGATAGAATGATTCTAGTTTTTTCAATTTATGCCCCTGGATGGCTCTGATTTGTTGAGCGTGTGGGTTATGGGCCCACGGCTTTGGTCCACTTTCCTTCAAATTGCAGAAATGAACCTTTCCTCCAATTGAACCCCAACTCTAGCTTTTTTTCACTTCTGTACAGTGTTTTGTACAAGGCCATCTTCCGACCATATTATCCCAACCCAAACATTCAAAGTGGTTGAATTCACAAGTTTGAGGTTTGGCTTTCAATTTATTCACGGTTGGTCTCGATTAGAGCAGGGCTTGACCAGCCAATTGGGCATTGCATCATGAATCAGAGGTCAGAATGGTCGGCTTCCCTCTGACATTTTCTTTTATGTTGTGTCCCAACCATATTAGTAATAACTCTATTTTCTATACACCTTAACCATTGGCGTTCACGTCCCTTCACACCAAGATCTCTATTTTTTCTCAATGACTCTACTTTTTCATTGGCATTCATGTCCCTTCACACCAAGATTTCTAGTTCTTCTCACTCAATCTACTTTTTCCTTGTGATGAGAACTTATCATGTGTTGAACGCATGGTTCATGAGCTCAATGTGATCCTTCCAGGGCAACGATAAACACCTGTAATAACATGTGGTCATTAGCTCACCCTATGGCTAACACGAATAACAAGAAAAATAAATTAGAAAAAAAAAACGAAATATAAATAAACACACAAATAATATATATTCAAAATTGGGTCTCATTTTATTTTACGGCCTCTTGGGCTCAGCAGCCTCTCGTCCTATTTTTTCAATTCATTGGAAGTGTCACTGCCATGACACACGTGCAGCCGACTGCTATAAAGAAAAAAAATAAAAAAACGATAACCGAACGAATGTCGTTCATTTGCCAGCACACACCTTCTAAAGGCTCACAAATTAATGAAAATTGCATCAAAATTTACAAAATTGTGTACTCGCCCCTTCTCGGAGCGTATTAAAACCAATTTTGTTTTAGGGTGGGTCGATCGTGCATCAAAATAAATTTAAGTACTTAAGGTAATGATTACGTATAATGGAAAACACTTAACATTATTGTTTTATTATAAATTTTATTACATAAATTTACTATATAACATGTATAAAATGTTTAAATATAATTGATAGGTAAGGATTTTGTTAATGTGTTTAACATTTTTAAATGATTTGTTTTTTTTATTATCTAAGAATAACTCTAGTTAAATGAAAGAATCATACAATACTTCAATCAAAATTCAGTCGTGAATGTTCCATGAAATAGTTTATTCCCCAATTATTACCACCCTAATTTGAATATCATATATATTAATCTACGCATAAACTGAAAAATCTCACCTCATGGAGTTTCACAATGCCTCTCATCTCATTTTACCAGTTTTTGTTCTAAAACAGTGTTATCTCAGTGTCCTTGGATGATATCGAGTTCCCTCCCTCTTTGGTAACTTGTCTTTCCTGTCGATATTTTCAGTATCATTGTTTATAGTGTCACCATACAAAATATGTACTTTTTCTTAAATCTACCAATCTTTTTGAAAAATATAATTTTGTTATTAAAACCATCAGAATATCAAAAATATCAGGTTTACAACTCTTCAAAAAAAAAAAAAACGCTTCATGCTCAATAAAACCACTGTTTTCAAAATATAGCCATCTATTTAATAAACATATCTTTGCAAAAAAGTTATGTCGGTACACTGAATGTGTATTGTGTCTACATGCAAAGATTTATTGAATTTCATGCCTAAATCTTAAAACCATATAATTACTCAACAATTTCTGTCGTAATAATTGAAACGATGATTTTGTCGTTCAATATTAAACCATGTCTATTTAACACGTTGGCAAAGGAGATTAAAGCTTCATCAAAATGATACTGCAATTGGGTTCACAAAAATTCACCTTACTATTCTTTTAGCGTTTTCAAATGATACATACCTTTCAGAATGATCTCTAGAGGTTGGGGTTAGTTAATGTGTTTTTAAATAGAAAAATGATCTACTTAATAGTGGGATCTTACATTCGTTTAGAGCTGTTTTCCATTAAAACATTAGTTATAGAGCCTCTTCATTGAAAATGTACATTGCACCCACCTTGACGCACTTATTGAGAAAATATCCTTACTGAGTTTAGAAGAGTCATAATATGAAAATGAGTGTTTTTTCACACAAAATAAATAAATAAGTAGGTGATTGTTATAGGTTATCCTATATGGAGCTGGATAGAGATTAAAAAAAAAAAAAAAAACAACTTTCAACTAATTTTTAATGATAATCAAATTAACATAATATTAATTATTTTTATTTTTTAATTTTTTTGCAAGTTTGGTATTATTTATTTTTTCTTTTTTCATTTTTTTTACTCCATTTTTAATAACATGTCCAAATATATTACCTGGATAAAGAAAAGGAATTGAATCCGTGATAAATGCTATAACAATCCATGTCATCACCGTTTAACCAAAACTCCACAAATTTGTAATATCAATCTGATAATAATATATCTCATAATAATAAAATGTGAAATATAAAAAATACATATACAAAATGAAATTGAAAATTTTAATTAAAATAATATTTTTGTTTTTTATATAAAAAGAGAAACACTATAATTATGTTTTTCTATGATAGATAAAAAGAAAAAAACATTAAAATATAATATGGAAATTATTTATCATAATTAAAAGAGGAAAAATCATAAAAAAAAGAAAAAATAATTTTTTTGTATTTAATTTTAATTCTTGGTATAATATCTAAAATATATATTTTATTAAATAAATTTGGTATATAATATTTATAAATAATTAATAGTATTTAATTATAATTCTTTTTTAAAATTAAAATTAAAATTAAATTTTAATATTCCTATGTATAATAATAATATATTTAACAATATATATATATAGTTCGTAAAAATAATCTTTATAGGAAAGAAACATGTACAATATTTTGTTAAAAACTGTTTTAGGAGTAGTTTATCAAATGATTCCAACCCTCAAGCCATCCCATAAAATTTAAATATAATAGAAATTACTTTCCACCCAAACGAACCTATCACACAACATGGAGTTTCATAATGCGATATCAGCATGGAGTTTCATAATGCGATATCATTTCACTTTACTAGGTTCTGATTTAAAATAATGTAATCTGAATTGTAACAAATAGATTAAGTTTGCTATGTTATTTTAAATGACACAAGTTAAATATATTTAACAAGTATATTTATTTCTTTAATTTATGGTGTAATTTCTATAAATTTGTGGTATACTTTTTTAAGATACTAGAGTAGTTAGATTAAAGTAGTTATTTGATCGTTACTTTTTCTTCTAGGAATAAAAAAGAAATCCTCGAGAGGAAAAGGGTTGTTGTGAAAAAAGAGAAGGAAGAGTTAGAGGGCTAAAAGGTGAGAGTCTCAAGAGCTGGAAAGAATAGAGGTCTTGAGGTCTACCTCCAGAATAACATCTATTAAATCCTACTCCGGTGATGAGTACCTGGGGATTTGAGGACTTAATTGTCTCTCTCATGGTTGGGAGGATGCCATTAAATCCTACTCTAGTGAGGAGTACATGGGGATCTGAGGACCTAATTGCCTCTCTCATGGTTGGGAGGATGCCATCAGCCATACTTATGTAAGATATCTATTACAAACCCAATGCATTTATAAATATGTTAATCTCTGTAATTAATTAGAAGTTATTCTTGTTATTGATTGGTTGAATAGACTATTTAAGTGAGGGTAAAATCAGATCTTCATGTATGGAAAAATATCCCTAGTATAAGTATGAAGTATACAAGTCCAGGAAAAATACACCTTTATATGCATAAGGAAATCTTAAAGGTTTAATTTCGAGCAGTAGTGGAAATAGTTTGAGATTATGTAGAAAACAAATGAATGGATGGGACAGTTACTCCATCCATAGGGATCCATGGAAGAATCCCCAGAAAGGAGAGTCTGTCTTATAAAGAGATTAGGACAATTTCACCTGGACTAAAGATTGAGGAATTAAACCTTTTAAACGATGGTCGAGACATTTGAGAAAAATTATTTAAAAGAAAGGAATATTATAATTAAGCAAACAAGAGATACTTTCTTTAGAAAAAATGCAAACAAGAGATACTTTCTTTGAAAAAAAATGCAAAGAAGAGATACTTTCTTTAAAAAAAATATCAGAAACCCTCGTGAGGAGGTAGAAATCTTGTTGGAAATAACATAAGAATAAACTGGAAATAAATCCCATCATACATAACTACACTATAATTCACAAATGCTATAAGGAAATATTGCAAGTCTATAAATAAATGTAAACTTTAGTCTGGAAATTAATAATGGAGCGAAGAACCCCGAACGGGATTAAGAATTGTGCACAACCCGCAATGGAGTGGCAAGAAAAACAATAATCAGAGAAAAACTGTAAGGTTCTATGCCATAAATAACATGCAAATATAAATATAACTCATGAAACTATCTTTACAAAAGAATTATAAAAATTAGGAACAGAGTCAGAATGTTCTCTTTTAATACTAGCCATTGGAAAAAAGAGAGAGTTGAAATGTATGTAAATGCAGTCCATTTTCAAAAAAATAGAAGTGTTATTATTGAACACTCAGACTCAGATCTAAACCTCAACCAACGTAAACCAAAATTCATCATTATATATATTACAGAGAGGCTTGAAGCGCTATACACTTCCATAGTAATTTAAGAGTGCTATAGCTTGTATGAAAAGACTGACATCGCCATATTCAACTAACAAGTGAGAATATCTAAATTAATGATAGGGACTGAAATATCTCAGAAGAGAAAACCCAAAGTTGTTGTGGTACATGGAGACAAATTTTTGAGAAATTTCTGTCTGACAGACTGCATGAAAGCGAGAGTTGTAGATGAGTTAGGGTTCGAAGGAAATACCTATAGAAAACATAGAAACAAAACCACGAGGATTAATAGAAAAATCCCCTAATGAGTTTAAATCTATGAAAGGAATTTTTACAAGCTTGAATTAGAACTAAAAGTTAACTCTCATAAGTAAATGGTTCTGAACGAAAGCCTAGAAATAAAACCCATTCCAATTGTGAGGTCGTGAATACATTGAAAAAAATAAACTAACCTAAAACACACTGAAGAAAGGAAAACCCCTACTTGTGTTGGTCGTGCCGAAGTTTGGTAGCCGTCACTAGATGAAGAAAAGTCAGAAACTTCTGAAGAAAACCAAGTAGTACTGTCATGTCACCTAGTGTGCAGCCTCTATCGAGCATAGGTTAGACAAGCACCCAAACCCCACATTCATCTCCGAAAAGAATCACTCCATGAGAGAAGTAATAAACCAACAAGTGGTGGAAGATCATTCCCAAATAAATGGTGGAGGAAAGATGAGAAATACCTCCATTCTTAGACCAAAAACGAAAAACGAAGAATAAAAATCATGAAACAGAGTTGCAGAGCGCGGCGGAACACATGGATGAAAAATGTGGCAGTGTTTAGGGTTCAGGAGGTAGGTTATTACCCCAATCGTCCCAAATTCATTACAGTTGTCATATTATCAAAGCTACCAAGGGCAGAGATCATCCAAGGTGTCCAACTTTAAAGACATCGCCATATCCAATGAAACGAAGAATCAAACCAAGGGTTAATAAATCCATAAAACATAAATAAACAATACCACTTAAATATCATGCCACAAGTTAAGAGTTCTAGCGAGTTGACTAATAATCAACCCAACAATCAAACATAATAATAATTCCAAATCATAACTTAAGACATAGAATCTAAGGAATCATGAAATAAATTATTGCAATGTGGCTATATGCTATGCAACCGTGTTTTAAGTGTTTGAGATAATGCCTCCATTATTGTGCTTACTCAGTTTAGATTGGGTTGTTGAGGAAGTTGAGAGATTCTTTCAAATTCTCTCTCTAAGATTAGCATTAGTTTAACTATATATATTTGATGTATCTCTGATTATTGAATATAGAAATTAATTATTTGTGTGTTATTCCTGTGCGTTTCTGTTCTCTCATAATTTTCTAATTTGGTATCAGAGCCACTATTGGCTTAAATCCCTCACAGGATAGCCAGGAAGATGTGAGAGCAATACCGCCGCTGTAGGAGAGTAGATGGTTCAGTTTTTTGTGTGTTTGTTATTTTAATTGTTGTGTGAAAACCTGTAGTTAATTCCAGAAGTTTTGAATCAAATGTATAGTTGAAATCGTGGCGCAGTAGAATTCGATCTCTAGAAGAAACCTCTGTTGAAATCGTGGGACTCGTGACGTTGAGGAGGAATTTCAGGACGTGGTAGACGCCATTAACTTATTCCAGCAAGTCTTATATTTGGGGCGGTCATAAGACTATTCACAATTGGGTATATTCACAGTTTATTGAGTACATGGTCGTGGCTTTGATTTTTACGCCGAATGCGTTTTTCAAGGGGAATTCTCTCTAGCTCTTTCGTCATCTCTCTAAACCCAATTCTCTGTTGCGAATCACCTGTCCTCCATATCCTTCCAGGCGTCTCCGTGTTGCAAACAAAGTTCTGTATGTTCGCCATCCTCGCTGCTTCTGCCTTTGCATTCAGGTCGTGAAAAATGGAGTTACTTCTTTATACGATGATCACATTGCTCGTAATTTCTGGAGCCTCGACAACAAAGCATGTGTTGGAAAGAAGGGGACTCACACTTGCTAGGTTGCAAATCTATAATCCATATATCAATTTTTGTGATCAGATATGTAGCGGAAGGGAATAAGATTTTCTAGCCTCTTCAAAAGCTTCAAGATGATCTATTTGGAAATGTGTTAAGGTCCACAGAGATACATAGCACAAGGGATGAAGGCGATAGGAAGAGAAGCGTTGAGATGGAATAGATTTATTATTATTCTTCTGCAGGGGAGTAGTGCACATCGTTTAGGGTTAGAGTTATGTTTGGAGTGGTATAAGTATGTGAAGTGAAGTTTGCAGTGAATTTTTTGCTTAGAGTTCTCATTGGTGGTTTGTTTAGCGCAGTGCATTCTCTGCAGATTCTAGTTGGCACGCTGGAATATTTAGTGCTATCTTGGGGGATCGATACGGGGTTAAAGTTTGTAGTGCTATCTTGGGGGATCGAGCCAACAAAATGAAGCTGCAATATTCACTAATTTAGCAGCCAAAAACGCAGTGAAAGTCGTTGCCTATTTTATTAATTATTTGAATGATGTTTGGATAATTTCATAAATTTTGTTGTTGTGAGATTTGTAGTGCAAAACCAACTATGAACAATTTAGCATAACTTAAATTAGGCGTTCTTGACTTCCTAGAGGGACGAGAGAACAATTGAGTAATTTGATTGTGTGAATTTGTTATATGCTGACCTTGTTGTGCTACGGGCCAAGGAGCATCAGTTACAGGTTACAGTATGAGAAGCAGGTTAAGTTGTTAGATTAGCTCTTGAACACATTCAGTATTCAGACCATTTTCCTAGCTACTGATGGATAGCCGAAAGCAAAATATCCAACAGATGGTGATTGGTCCATAGGATGGTTCATCACTTGTCAGCTCTATCGTGGAAGCCGTGACGAGCCGAGTTGTCAATATTGTTGATCTTGCAAAGTTCATTATTGCTGGAGAGAAACAAATGTATTTTAAATGGGTTGAATGGTAGCTTGAAAATGGTGGAGAAAAGAGCGTTTTCTATGAGATCTCAGAGTGGGTACAAATGTTAATGAAGACCAGGGCAGACAAATGTTTGTATTAAATTAGTATGTTCTCCATTTTTGTAATGTAGGCATTAAAGGGGGGTGTTTGAGATAATGCCTCCATTATTGTGCTTACTTAGTCTAGATTGGGTTGTTGAAGAAGTTGAGAGATTCTCTCAACTTCTCTCTCTAAGATTAGCATTAGTTTAACTATATATATTTGATGTATCTCTGATTATTGAATATAGAAATTAATTATTTGTGTGTTATTCCTATGCTCGTGTTCTCTCATAATTTTCTAATATTAAGACTATGATTAATAGATGACATAGTGGTAATTTCATACTATGTATATGCTTTGCAACCAATCATTTAAGAATATGATTAATAAATAACGTAGTGTTACATGATAAATATAAATTATATTTTCATTGTTAAGTTTCAATGTTTTACATCAGTGCCTTGCAGACAGTACTCGAATGATAGAGTTCCCTCCCTCTTTGGTAACATGCCTTTGAGAAGAAGTTATGTCGGTCTTTTCAATGTCATCGTTTATAGTGCCATCCTTCAAAAATATGTATTGTGCTGAAATCCAAAAAAATTTCGAAAGATGCTTTGTTCAGTGAGCTTAAAACCCATCAAAATATAAAAAATTGTCAGTTTTAAAACTCTTCAAAACCGAATAAAACATCACACTCAATAAAACCACTGTTGTGATTAGATTAACCGTCACACTCAATAAAACCACCGTTGACATTAGATTAACCATGTGCATAACCTACCGTGATCTATATTCGCTGTGAAAACAAATTTAATTTTATGTTTTCAATGTTCCATATGCGGAACAATCACAACTACCTCTCATTCAATTTGATATATATCCATCTATTTCATAAACTTATCTTTGCGGCAAAGTTATGTCGGTACACTGAATATGTGTACTATGTCTACATGCACGGATTTCTTTAAATCCATGGCTTCCTCTGTAAAGCTTAAAACCATACAAATATTAAACAATTTCTATTCATTGGAATAAGAATTTCTAGGGAAATCTTAGAGAAGACAAATATTTAACACGTTCACAAAGAAGACTAAAACTTTTTAAAATTAACACATTCACAGAGAAGAGAAAACTCGATATAAATGATATTGTGATTAAAGGGAAAATTTGTCAACGGGGTGTACCCAATCACATATACATATATATAGGTGATCATTATGATTGAAAGTATATATCATTTGAAAATGTTAAAAGAGCAGTAGAGGGAAACTTTGTGAACGGGTGTACCCAATCCCGACATCATTTTTATGAAGTTTTACTCTTCTTTCTGAACGTGTTAAATATTTGTGTGGTCCATGGTTTAACCACAAATGACCTTTTCAATGATTAATTATAATGGTTAGGTATTTTCAGATGACGGTTAGTTAATATGTTTTTGAATTGAAAAAGGATCTACTTAATAGTACAATCTTGGATTCAATTGAACATGTAACTCTATAATCGACTCCATCCTCGACCCTTTTTATTAGATTTCAATTTCAAATCTAATAAAAACTAAAATTTACAAACAAACCATTTTTCAAATCTAATAAAAACTAATTTACACACCAGCAATTTTTTTTTGTCAATAAAGGTAAGTACTTACTTTAAGAACGAAATGATGTAGATCATTTGTTTAGAGCTATTTTTCGATGAAAACTGTCTTTTCGAACGAATTTAGCATATTCAAAATGGATAGTTATATGGCTTCTTCATTGAAAATGTATACTGCCACCAACTTCACGCATTTATTAGAAAAAGATGCTGACTGAGAGGGTAAAGGTTGAAATATCTGTCGACCAGCCATACACAATCCAGGTAAGGATGGCGACATGTAGTTGACAGTCGCAACAAAACTAAATCCATGATTTTAAAAAATGACCAAACCCAACGGAGACAAGACTGTTGTGCAGGCTGCAGCGTAGTTGTTGTATGTCTCTTTATCAACTCGTTCACTACCTATCAGGCTGCCTATTGTAATGTTCGGATCCCTTCACATAAGCCTAAGAAAATCATGCTTACCAACAAATCATAAAATTTAATGGTGATATGCATGTTCAGCTGTTCTACATATACCTAAATAAATGATGGTTTCCAACATCTCACAGGAGTAAAATCTGTGATGCATCTTCAGCTCCTTACACGCCTATGTCTATATGCTTCATGGCAAATTCACATAAAAAAATTTCTAACCATTTTGCTTTAACAAATTTTGGGTCGATTCCAAAAGTCGCAGATTTTACACTCTGGTATAATACATGGGTATATCTGAGGTTAGCTTTTGCACGCAGAAAGGGATAAGAACAAACAGTCAGTCTTGATTTATCTATGTCGAGAGGAGTCATGACTATCATAAGTTTAGATATTAATTATATTTTATAATTAAATATTTAGTAAATAAAATAAAATATATTAGTTTTAAACTGAAATTAATTTTGAATTTATTATATATTTTTTTTTTTTTTTTTTTTTTGTAAGTTCGGTGTGTCCATGCCATTTCTATTTATATTTTAAGACAGGTTACAAAATATAAAGTCATTCTTGGCCTCAACCTGCCCAGGAGGGAAACCAGGTTTATTGGCCTTCTAAAAACATGGTTTGCATCCCAAAATTGGAATTGTCTCTTGCGGCTATGCCTAGCTTGTACTACCTGAGTTTCTACTTTAATATTTACAAACATAACAGTAATGAGTTCAAAATTAACAAACTACCATGAAAACAGACATCATTTAAACCTCTGATGATGAGACAGGGGCAGGGTCTTTGATATTAGACCCTGGAATTTCTGCTTGGTTCAATTGCTGAAGGATCTGCTGAAGAGTTTTCTCCATACGCCCCACTTTTTCATCTAGTCTGATGACCCTATCTGCAGTTTGATATTGGGTGATCTTTAGGTGCTGCTGGCTGTCCTGAATCTCCAAGAGAAGGCTGTGGGTGCGTTGGTCCGGTTGAAATTCTTCTTTCTTAACTTGGACTGGGTTGTTATTCTGGATTTATTTTGCTAGCAGGCATTTGACAATCCAATAGGTGTGGACTGTCTGGTTAAACAAAGTGAGCCTGCCTCTTGTATGCCCTGGATCTGTTATAAAATCCAGTATTTCTGCTTCAGTCTCAGTTTCCTCTGGTTCCTGATGAATTTCCTCTTCCCAACCTCGAATTTCATTCCTAGATGCCGAGGGATTGCTCATGACATATTTGACAGCCAATTCTTCCAGGTGGTCGAGATACGTTCTGCGCCCCCTTTTCTTTGGTGCTGGATCTGGCTGGGCAGGTTGTTTCCCCTTGTTCGCTGCCTTATAGTGGCGCTTTCCCATTGCTGGAGATGAGGTCTTGACTAAAACTGGCATGCAGGAAGAAACAGAATGAGCAAAAGATTTAAAACAGAGCATGCACCCCACGGTGCCTTCCACCCTTCGTCGAGACGGGAGCTGGACCTGCTTCTTGCATTTAATATCAGTGGTATGACTGTAAGGGTTATCATGCGGGGGAAAGGAAAGGAGCCTGTCATAACTGAAGGGGTCGCCATTACTGGGTTTGCAGACAGGGCTATACCTAGGGAACTTTAGCCAGCTTTTCCTATCAAGATTTTGACAGCCTATTCGAACCTGGCTACCCCCATAATTACATAGGTAACTGGGGATTTTTCTCCCTTGCCTTCGCACAGGGTTTGTTTCAGGGACATGGGAATTGCCATGGTCGCAGAGGGGAGGGGTGACCAAATCCCTTTCTGCCTTCCAGCACTTAGCTAACGACAGCAGGAACATAAGCAAACTGAAAATTAAACTATCCCTATCAATACAGAGAGTCTCAACCACAAGAAAAACTTGAACTTGAAAATAACACGGATCACGGAAGCATGGAGGGACCTGACTCAGTTCAGGTTCAAGATAATTGCCGAACACCAAAAACAACAGATTTCCTAACCTATCTTCTTCACTGCTAACCATTTTTGCCACATTTACAATCAAGAGCTTTAAGGTTATTATCAGAACATAGCAGAACCAGTTCTCGCGAATTCGGGGTTGCAGGACTGTCTTTTGTCTTCGACGCCTCCAAACATTCGCATGCCAGGGATAGTGCATGCATGAATGAAGAGGCGGGTTAGATAAACTTACCAAATGTCCTCTTGCCTTTCTGGTTGTCTGACAGCCACCCTGGCCGTCATTCACCATCAAACCATCGCCGGAGGTCGCACCATCCACCTCGCTGTTCTGACAGAGCATTTAAATGATCTTAAGTGGTGTTTACGGAGGCTGTTGCCACGTTTCAACCTTCCGTTATCATTATTGCTGGTGTTCACCCCGATCGGGGGGAATTTTGAATTTATTATAATTTAAGAAAAAATGTTTTATTTTTATT
>CM076584.1:1379346488-1379420223 GCA_034641835.2 Pinus albicaulis
AAACACTATAATTTATATATTAATTAATAATTAAATATTATAACATATTTTATTTATATTATGAGTTAAATTTTACTAGTCTAATTAATAGATGAAATGGTTTTTTCATAGATTTTTTTGTTCAATTTTATACAAAATAGGTTACAAATTTATAGAAATTATATGTTTAAGTTGTTTAATTGGCAATGACATGTTCTCTAGGGTCAAAAAACCATTAATTCATTCAAACGTGTGTTTTAAACAAGAAGAAATCACAATCTTGGTAGAAATTGTATTGTTGTATTACTACCAAAAAGACATTTCCTTTAATAGTATGGTAGAGATGTTGCATTGTAATCTAATATCCTATAAAAATTAAACTATTGTGATTATTGTTTGAACTTAATGGTTGTAGAGGCTAGGATTTGAATTGTGATGTAAATAAACGTTATATATGAATGTTCTATTACTAGGAAATTTTATGGGAAAGAGAACATGGGTAACAAGGACTTCCTCTTATTCTAGAAATTTGTTAAGTGGTTAAGTCCACATGGTGGAATTTCCAAAATAATTTTTTTGAAAAAAATACCAAGAGAAAGTTTCCATTAAGAGAAAAATATAATTGGAGTGAAATATTGTGCTAAGTGGAAATTTAACTTAGCTATAAAGGAATATTAATTTGGTTAAAAAAAGCACATAAAAATAAAATAGGAGAGAAACGTGTGCTAAAAAGGAAAAGGGAAATATTTTTTTCCTGATTAAAAGAAAATTATAGATAAAATAAAGAGGTGCAAACCTGAAAAGCAAGATGCTGCTAAGAAAAATATGTTGGGAAAAAATATTAAATACCACTAAGAGAAAAGGGGTTATTATTCCTAGATGAAAGTATTCTAAGCTCGGGGGGAGATTCTAGTGTCAGCTTGTTGATTGGGAGGAATGTTCTTTATCCCATGATTTTCCCCAAATGATTGAGTGTGATCACATAAATTAGTTTTTTTCTTACTTGATGTAACATCTCTCAGTTCTCAATTTTTGTTTCTAATTATAGTAATATATCTAACTTATTATTATAATTACACTATGATTTGTCACACTCTTACGTATTTTTTTCGCTCACAACTTTATTTTCTTCACTATGTTTATTTACTGATATGAGCATATTCAACCTTTGGTTACAACTGTCCTCTAAGATGAAATTCCTTCTCCTTAATTCATATTGATATGGTATTCTAACATACCTCACCTTTTTCCATTTATGAGAATAAGGTTTTTAGGAAAATCTTACCATCTTACATTTAATCTCTCCCATTACAATGGTTGAAATTATATATAGGCATTTAATCATGGATTATTGTACCTAAACTACCCATTTGGAATAATCATTAGATTAATATCTTCCACTTATATTTTAATATGTATCTTTTTAACTATATCACTTCCACCTACATAATTTGAATTAAGTCAAACACTCCTTAACTTAATCATTTATATTTGATACTTCTCTTACAAAATTAAGTAAAATTTGATGTCTTCACCTTATCTCTTTACATGGAATATAAAATGGTTGTACTGTCTGAAAGCACACATTAGTGCAACCTAAACCTTTTATTCATTATGTCATCCTATATTCTCTTTCCCTTAGTACTATAGAAATCCAACATATTTACCTTTATTTATTTATGGAGATAAATATTCTAGAAATATTTTTACTCAATCCTTCATTTATTCATTACCATGAACAATATTATTTGGGTTTACATGCAACACGTAAATAGAAATTGTTATACACTACATACCTATTATAACCATCCCCTTTATCTTAATAAGTTCCACACCACCATTTTAACATGTGTATTTGACTACTCTCATTGTATGCGAGATTTGACTCAAGTTCTCATTAATGTAACATCTTAACTTTACTCACTTAAATCTTCACAAATTGAATTTTTTGGATATATCTTAATGCAATAACTAGCAAGAATTTATGCTTATGTATTAGTATTAAACCAAAGTTTCCACAGACATGCGTTAATGGTTATTATATGATTTTTAATGGTTTCTTCATTGATTTCTTCTCCCATCGTGGGTTCGGTTTCTAACGTGTCATAGCGATGAGTTGTCCCTCACCATAAATTGACTAACGTTATACTGATTCTTTTACCAAAACACAGTTTCCAGCAACCAGATTAATAATGATACTGAAAAGGAGTCCGTTTTTTATATGGTTTTTTATTTTATTTGTAATAGTCCAATACCACTTACATATATCTCGGTAATCGAGTATGATTTAATCTCATTTTAAATTCCTCAACAATGGATCTCAATGTATGATTTCGAGATGAATTTAAAACTACTTTAATTGGTTTGTGACAATATATATGTTATAAATTCCGATTCTCCTTGGCACCCTACATCATTAAACCCAAGCTTGATTCCTGATGAACCCTTCAACCATATTATATGTGACAGTTTTTGTAAAATTATACAGACTACTTAACTAAAGTTTCCATCCATAGATGGTACAAAGATATATAAGAACTCTAAAATATTCAAGTTAATTACATGCACCGTTGTAGGTTTTAGTTTTTCCAAGTGGCATATAGGTGATATGTTCTCAGTATGTAAGAACTTATGTAAAATGTATTTTACTCAACATTGGTTTCAATAATTCAACCATTAAGTCTATTTTCATACGTTAAGGTAAATCTGATATCTTCTATAGCTTTATTTATTGATTTTTTAAAAACAGGTACGATTTCATATATCTTGGTTACCGAAATTTCTTCCTGCTAGGTACATTATGGTGGATATTAGTTAAATTCCAACGTACACCTGCACATGGGTCTCTGACTGAGCCCATAGAGCCACAGAAATAATCCTCTTCTCTCGGATTGGTGACACTTGGATGATGTGGATTCAACTTTTGCTAGGGTTTCTCTCCTCCATAAATGGCTTTAGTGACAGTTCACTTCCTATGTTCATTTTGTTAGAGTCGTTTTACTCTTGGCGCAAAATCCTTCATCGTTTTCAACATAGCTCTCAGTAAGAAAAAAGAACCTATTTCAAAACACACTTTATGCATTCTGACCAAGGCTCCTATGACATTGTCCAGTCGTTGGTGATCTTTCTATATCTAGGTAACTCTCTCTTGACGCACAATGTTTGTATTAGACATTCAGGGTTTTTATTTTGTTTTCTGGCATTTCAATTTTTAACTTCTTTCTTGTTGTTTATGTTCAACACAGACGACGATATTCGGCTTTTAATAGGGACCCCTCATGGTAAGTCTCAGGAATTCGTTGATTTGAAACTGTTTCCACTTTCTAGAATATCTTCAAAACTCCCATCGTTTCAATAGATAAGATAATTTTGATACAATTTTCACTTTAGTTTTAATATGCCATAAATCTATTTTGCATCATCATTACCTTCAATCCTCTTTGAATTTCATTGAGTGATGAAGTATATATCTTGTTCTTCCCTTTCAAATTGTTTAGCTGGTGAAATGGTTAATTTAGGGAAAACTAAAGTCTACAATGCTTCCTGCTTTATTACAGTGCAAAAACTTGCTTTACCCATTATTCCTATTTTTCCAGAAGTTCAAATACTAGTATTTCACTGGTTAAAATTGGATAGCGTTGAATTTTTCTGCGTTTCTGAAATTTCTCCTACTGTCTTCATTTATTTAATTGTCTAGATTCGGTTTTTTGAGACTTTGTTGTGACATCTATATAGATTTTGAAATTATGTTATTATTTTCCAGTGTCAACTTCTAACCGTTGCGTTTGTAACCTAGACTGATGCCACATGAGGTTTAATCCCCAGATGCGTTCTCCGATAGAATTAGCAATTGTGAGCTAAAATAGGTAATTGATGATTTCAAAAATCATTTAATTGTTCCCCTTGAATTTTGTCTATACTCTTTTCCATTACATTTATGATTTTATTTTTTTAAGTTACACTATACTCCAACCTCCTAAAAGGTATATTCTATTTGTATCTCCATTTTCTGTTGAAGAACCAAAATATAGATATCTTTGTCTCCCAATAGAGATATCTAAAGGTCTCTATCCTATTAACCCAATTAGTATAATATAGAAATAATTATTACCCTTACTAGTGTCTTTGATTTTCATAGACTTAGAAGAATTTAATTTTGGCTAATTTTCAAGCTTTAATTTTTCGACTTATTTATATAGGATCTAACTTCATCTCTTATTGTGGCAGATCCATCTCTATTCCTGCAGTTGATAAGGTAATATGTATATTTTGTTTCCTAGTAATTTTGTTTGTTAATAAATCTCTCGTTTTTACTTCAACTAATATTGGTATCCATCGTATCTTATGTTACAAGTAATTTTCATACATTGGTACCTGTAATGGACTATTTAGCTTTACAATTTCTCCGACATTAACTATATCCATTTTCATACTCGGGTTGGTCTTAATTTTGGTGGAAGACCTGGAATCAATTCATGATTCCATACTACTAATTTCCATTTTATTCACCTATGGAGCTTACTTTCCATGACTATATAATTTAATTATTTGTAACTCTATATATAATAGATTACTATTTGTAATGGTTTATTGGATGTTTATAACTATCATTTAATTACCCTTAAGTATAGTTGAAATTCCCCATTATACTTTAATGTTGTAGTACTATAATTTAAACCTGTTGTTCGCAACATTTTCTTTTTTTCATTTAGTTCATATAAAAAATTGGTTTAGTATACATATATCTCTGGATGATTTACCAATTAATGAACTCTAATGCATACCTTATATCTCTACTGTTAATATAGTACAAAGATATTTTTCCACTAAGCATGCATGAATGTCTTTATTGTAGTAGTGCAGTTGTAACCTTACTTGTATCAATCTCATTAGTTTGTCAATAGAATTCTATTATGCATACTGTGTTTTCGTGTCACATACTTGTTGTTTCATATTTCATTTCTTATACATACCTTTTAGTATATATCTTGACAAAAATACTGTGAAGTTATTAAATATTCAGGTATAAATAAATTCTACTTGGATTTAATTCAGTATACTCCATTTGAATGTTTTCTCTTTGCCAAGATATTTTGAAGTTCTACTTTTAGCATAAAGATACAATTAAGGTATATGCATGTCTATATGAAATTTAGTTTTGATTCATCTTCCTCTAGTTAGTACAAAAATAATTAACTATACAGTACATCATATCCTCATCTGTAAAATATCTACTTATTTCATATATGTATTTTAATTTCTATTTCAGAATGTATTTCTATATGAACTGTACGGTTTGATAATAAAATGCTAAAAAAACTAAAATATGGAAATGTCAGTTCACTATGAGGTGCCTTACCCCAAATCTAGACCCATCACTGGGTTTTGGAAATTCTGGGAGTTGGTCCTCTACAGAATATGTTTTTGAAACAATATAGATTTTACTATTTCTTATATAGTGATGTTTGTTAAATGTACATACCAGCAAAAGATAATTGTAACTCATAATTTTTCCAGTTTCTAAACACAGATTTAAATTCAGAATTTTCATACTAACATGGCTACTCTATCATTTCTAATATTTATTCACATCATTACAATTTAGTTTAAAGACCATTCCAAATTAAATGCGCATACCACTTAGGTTTGACTATTTGCCTCCGACCTCACCCCCGAGCAGAGGTCTTTTCCTCTAGTGATATAAAACCTCTTGTCGATCCTAAATCTACTTATATAAGCTTGCTTTCCCCAGCCTATTTCCCTTAACTGTGTCCAGTTAATTCAGGATGTTGTGTTCCTGTTCGACTAGGCTTTCCCTTTTTTTCTTCCACAAAGGTACTTTTAAAGCTAGTTTTTCTATTTTTCCAGCTGTATTCCACCTCATCCCAATAATTTCCTCTGTACTAAGCTATTTTTTTAGATTTTTATCTCCAATCTAATTTTTTTATTTACTTTATTCCTTCCAAGGATTTTTGGAAGTTTGGGAAAGTATTACAACCTTATCCATCCTCATGGATATGGTTTCCAGATCTCTAATCGTTATCTAGTCATTGCACATTAGGTTCTATTTTATTTTCTTAATATAATTTAATAAAATATATCTACCATCAACATGTTCTTTGGGGTCCACTTTGACCCTTAAAGTTCTTAACTGTCTATTTTTTAAAATCAACAATTTAGGGACATTACATATTCCCCCCTAAAATTGAACACCATCCTCGGTGTTACAAATTTCGATGTGGATTTCACAGCTCAGGATGAGGATTCCTCCACCTTTTCTCCTAGCTCCCAACTGTTTATTCATAGTAACAACAACTTACTCTATTGTTACTCTACCTAGCGATACACCCTAGAGTTTAGTTTTCTTCGTACTTCATTATAAGAAGTATACATGGAAAAATATTTTATTCATGTTTCGATCTACCCACAGTTCATACCAATTCATATGGGTAGTATCATATATATATATATATATATAATCACAAAAAAATTCTAAAATTTAATAATTTCAATAAATTCACTTGCTAGCAAAAACGTTCAGGGTTCATAGTACTATAGCACAACTGCTTATCATTCCATGTTTTTCAGCAAGACTTCCTCCTCATGTAAACATGGTCTATCTTGACTCTCTTGGTCATTTATCTGTGTACCTTTTCACCTTTAACTCCTTTGATCAGAGTGTACAATTGTTGTTACACACTTCTCTTCAAAAAAAACAAATATCTTTCATTATAATTTCATGAATTTAAAAAAACAACATTATCATATGCAGAGGTTCTGCTTACCTTTTCCCAGTTCAGACTTACGCTTCATGTATCTTCTAACTGATTGATTTTATCAATCAATTCAGATAGTAATAACCATGTTCAATAATAAGGTCTATAACTCAATTTTCAATTTTCCACTTGAATTTTTCCTCATCAAGTGCATTAGTTATTACTTTACATCTTGACATTAAATATCCATTTATAGTTTTGGTCTTGTACACTTTGACCACTTTCTTTCTTTTATTTGTTCTTTTTTTACATCGGTTTCTAAATCACCCCATTGCTAAGCCAACCCTTTTTAAATTTATTTACTCAATAAACTTTCTATTTCTATTCAAAAATATGCATATGACCCATATTTTTGTCTGATAACTATGTTTCATTATCTCTTAGCAACATTTTACACATAGGGCTTTTCATTACTCTTTCTTCCTTGTTTTAACTCTTGAAATTAATTTAAACCATCAGTATGTCCTAACTAAGGACATCTTATGGTAATTTTCTACAATTTATGTTGTATTGGGGTCACATTATTAATGTATCCTCTATTTTTGCAATTATCAATTCTTTCTAATTGGAAATATCTATCAATATTTCAATATTTTGCAGTTTTACTCAGAGGTATTTTTCTACTTTACTGTTGCATTCATTCTACTTGTCTCACTTATTCACAGCCGGCACTTTTTATTACTTTAATATTATTCATATTTTTAGGGACATTCATTTTCCAGAACATCCCAAAATATCATTTTCAGTTTTGTAGTTTCTTCAAATTTTATTAAGAAAATGAAAACACCTAATTTGCTTAACCTTTTCCTTATTTGTGAAGAATTTATACTTCAATTTTTAGGGTTTCGAATCAAAACACCTCACTTTTCCTGAACCATGCATTTCACAAGAAAACTTAATACTAACTTAGTACAATTCTTCTTATGTCTAATTTATTTTTTTCAATCATACACTATAACTTCTACTGCTTCTTTACAATCCTTAGTATTACATACCTTTCAAATATTAACCAAGATTAGGTGGAGTCTTTTAATTATTCAAGCTATTTTGACAAATTTTCCTGTCTATGCATTTTCCTCTCCTAGTGGCTATAGAAAGAATTCTTTTTTGTATAAGCGAAGATTAGAAATCTCTTCTATTATTCTTACAGAATTGTAAGACAATTTTGAACTGTTCATTATATTCTATTTTAATTTTAACTCTCACAAATTTTGATGTAGCACATGGTTGAATCTTCGTTTAATAATCAGCTTCCATTTTTGGGGAATATATGATGAATTTCATTCATAACGATCTCCTTAATCTCACTGTTGAGTGGTAATTTTCTACCAGTTTATATTTTAGTTCACTATCTTCACATCATAACATAAAATTTTCAGCCCTTTTCTAGCTAGATTTTGTAATATCACTGGTTTTCCATCACTACGAATACCCTGCAATGTTTTATTTCAATAATTTGGTAGTTCCATCCTACCTAATGTTTTTTGTATTACAACCTCATAGAAATCGATAATGGAAACATTTAAATCTAACTAAGGTTAGTTATACGTGGTTACGTTTCCGCAATCTTTGGGATCTGATATGTCAATTTTGTACAAAATTCCAGCTTGCTGGAATCTTCCTGTCTTTTGCAAAACCATATCTAGGTTTATCAACCAGAACATAACATGTTGTTTATCTTGCATATCTGTAAATTTATTTTCAAATTTATCTAGCCTCTTTTATCCTACAACAGAGTTCATATTCCTACTGATATCATGTCAAAAATGTGCATTTATGCATAACTTTATGTTTCATTATTACATTCCTAGAACTTTGAGATGGTTTTCTTATCAAATTGTGAATCTTTCACTCCACACTCTCCTCAGTCATTTTCTTGATAATCATATTTACTTTATTCTGCAATTATTAGCTTTTAGTATTTTTGATTTTATGAATTACAGGAGACAGAATCTCTCATCAATATCCTTATAAATAATATACTAGTTCTAAAACATACGTGACCCATTGTCACTTACATTCATCCTTTAAAATTTTAAAATTTTATCCCTTCTTTCGAAACCAACTTTGGTATAATCCTCCCTTTCCCATCATAGGAGCAAGGTCTAATTAAATTTTTCTAGAATTCTACTGAAATTCCTTATTCCTCCTAGATGGTTGTCTAGAGGTATCATCTTCCTCAGAGTTCTTCTGAGTAATTTATAGTTCCATTTCTCTTTGCATTCGATGCATCATATCCATCAACGGAATATTTGGATATGTTGGGTTTTTGCACAGTAAGATCCACACATAGCTCATCCCCTTTACTAATGGTTTGCAGCTGTATGGTTCAGGACTGTTTCACTATTCATGTATTTAAACATTAGTGAAATTTAAATTTAACAAAATTTATAGCAACAGAAATTTCTGGTGTGAGCACACATTTTTTCCCACTATTTTAACATGGGCTCTGATACCATTTGTATCACCTCTCAATTCGCAATTTTTTTTCTAATTATAGTAATATATCTAGCTTATTATTATAATTACACTATCATTTGTCCCACTCCAATGTATTTCTGTCGCTCAAAACTGTGTTTACTTCACTAGGTTTGTTTACTGATATGAGCATATTCAACCTTCGATTATAACCGTCCTCTAAGATGAGATTCCTTCTCCTTAATTCATATGGATCTGGTATTCTAACATATCTCACCTTTTTCCATTTATGAGAATAAGGTTTCTAGGAAAATATTACCATCTTACATTTAATATCTCCCATTACAATCGTTGAAATTAGATATAGGCATTTAATCATGGATTATTGTACCTAAAATACCCATTTGGAATAATATTTAGATTAATATCTTCCACCTATATTTTAATATGAATATTTTTAGCTATATCACTTCTACCTACATAATTTGAATTAAGTCAAACCCTCTTTGACATAATCATTTATATTTGATACTTCTCTTACACAATTAAGTAAAATTCGATGTCTTCACTTTATCTCTTTACGTGGCATATAAAACGGTTGTAAGGTCTGCAACTACAGATTACTGAAACCTAAACCTTTTATTGATGATGCCATCCTATATTCTCTTTCCTGTTGTATTATAGAAATCCAACATATTTACCTTTATTTATTTATGGAGATAAAGACTCTCGAAATATTTTTACTCTACCCTTGATTTATTCATTATCGTGAACAATATTCTTTCGATTTACATGAAACGTGTAAATGGAAATTTTTATGCACTACATACCTATTATAACCATCCCCTTTAACTTAATACTTTCCACACCACCATTTTAACATGTGTATTTGATTATAGACTCTCGTTGTATGCGATATTTAAGTCAATTTCTCATTAACCTAACATCTTAACTTTGCTCACTTAAATCTTCACAATTTGAAGGTTTCGGCAATAAATTATGTTTATATATTAGTATTAATCCAAAGTTTCCATATACACGCGTTAATGGTTTTTATATGATTTTTAATGGTTTCTCCGTTGATTTCTTCTCCCACCGTGGGTTTGTTTTCTAACGTGTCATAGCAACTAGCTGTCCCACGCCACACCTTGACTCACGTTATACTGAGTCTTTTTCCCAAACGTAGTTTCCAACAACCAAATTATTAATGATACTGACAAGGAGTCCAGTTTTGATATTGTTTCTTTATTTGATTTGTAGTATTCCAATACCACTTACATATATCTAGGTAACCGAGTATGATTTAATCTTATTTTAAAGTCCTCAACAATGGATCTCGCTGTATGATTTCGAGATGACTTTAAAACTAATTTAATTGGATTGTGACAATATATATCTTATAAATTTATATTCTCCTCAGCACCCTAGATCATTAGACTTAAGCTTCATTCCTCATCAACCCTTCAACCATATTATATGGGATAGTTTTTGTAAACTTATACACACCACTTAACTAATGTTTCCATCCATACATGTTATAAACCAATATACAAACTCTAAAATATTAAAGTTAATTACACCTACCATCCTGCGTTTTAGTTTTTCCACGTGAAATATAGGTGATCTATTCTCATTATGTAAGAATTGATGTAAAATGTATTTTACGCAATGTTGGTTTCAACAATTCAACCATTAACTCTATGGTCAGACCTTACGGTAAATCTGATACCTTCTATAGCTTTATTTATTGATTTTTTAAAAACGGGTACGATTTCATATAACTTGGTTACCTGAATTTCTGCCTGTTAGGTACATTAGGGTGAATATTAGTTAAATGCTAGTGTACACCTGCACATGGGTCTCTGACTAAGCCCATCGAGTCATGGAAAGACTCCTCTTCTCTGAGATTGGTGACACTTGGACGTTCTGGATTAAACCTTTGTTAGAGTTTCTCTCCCCCGTCAATGGCTTTAACAATGGTTCACTTCCTTTGTTCATTTTGTTAGATTCATTTTACTCCTGGCGCAAAATCCTTCATCGTTTTCAACATAGCTCTCAATCAGCAACAAGAACCTGTTTTGAAACACATTTTATGCATTTTGACCAAGGCTCCTATGACATTGTCTAGATGTTGCTGATCTTTCTACATCCAGGTAACTCTTTCTTGACGAGCAATGTTTGTATTGGAAATTCAGGGTTTTCATTTTTTTTTTATCGCCTTTAAATTTTTAAATTATTTATTGTTGTATATGTTCAACACAGACGATGATATTCAGCTTTTAATAGGCACCCCTCATGGTAAGTCTCAGGAATTCGTTGATTTGGAATTGTTTCCACTTTCTGGAATATATTCAATACTCCCATCGCTTCAATAGATAAGATAACCGTGATACGATTTTCACTTCAGTTTTAATGTGCCATAAATTTTTTTTGCAGCATCGTTACCTTGAGTCATCTTTGCATTTCGTTGAGTGATGGAGTATATATGTCATTATTCCCTTTCAAAATGTTTAGATGGTTAAATGGGAAATTTAGGGAAACCTAAAGTCTACAAGGCTTCATGCTTTGTTACTGTTTAGAAACTTGCTTTACCCATTATTCCTATTTTTCCATAAATTCGAATACTAGTAGTTCACTAGTTAAAATTTGATAGCGTTGAATTTTTCTATGTTGCTGAAATTTCTCATACTATATTCATTTATTTAATTGTCTAGATTCTGTTGTTTGAGACTTTTTTGTGGCATCTACATCCATTCTGAAATTTTGTTATTATTTTCTAGTTTCAACTTCTAACCGGTTGCGTTTCTAACTTAGACAGATGCCTCATGAGCTTTAACCCTCGGATGCATTCTCCCACAAAACCACCAACCATGAGATAAAATAGGTAATTGATGCTCTCGAAAATCATTTAATTGTTCCCCCTGAATTTTGGCTATACTCTCTGCGTTTAGATTTATGATTTTATTTTTTTAAGTTACAACATACTCTGACCTCCTAAAAGGTCTATTGTTATTGTATCTCCATTTTCTGTTGAAGAACCAGACTATAGATATCTTTGTCTCCCAACAGAGATATCTAAAGGTCTGCGTCCTATTAACCCAATTTATATAATGTAGAAATAAGCATTACCCTTACTAGTGTCTTTGATTTTCATAGACTTAGTAGAATTTAACCTTGGCTAATTTTCAAGCTTTACTTTTTTGACTTATTTATATAGGATCTAACTTCATCTCTTATTGTGGTAGATCCATCTCTGTTCCCGTAGTTGATAAGGTAAGATGTATATGTCGTTTCTCTATACTTTTGTTTGTTAATAAATCTCTTATTTTAACTTCAACTAATATTGGTATCCATTGTATTTTATGTTCCGGGTAATTTTCATACCCTCATACATGTAATGGACTATTTAGCTTTACAATTTCTTCGACTATATCCATTTTCATACTCAGGTTGGTCTTCAACTTTTGTGGAAGATCTAGAATCAGTTCATGATTCCATATTGCTAATTTCCATTTTATTCACCTATGGAACTTACTTTCCATCACTCTATAATTTAATTATTTGTAACTCTATATATAATAGAGTATTGTCTATAATGGTTTATTGCATGTTTATAACTATCATTTAATTACCCTTAAGTACAGTTTAAATTCCCCATTACACATTAATGTTCTAGTACTATAATTTAAACCTTTTGTTGGAAACAATTTCTTTTTTTCATTTGGTTCATATAAATAATTGGTTTAGTATACATATATCTCTGGATGCTTTACCATTTAATGAACTCTAATTCATACCTTATATTTCTACTGTTAATATAGTACATAGATATTTTTCCACTAAGCATGAACAAATGTCTTTATTGTAGTAGTACAATTGTAACCTTACTGGTATCAACATCATTAGTTTTTCAAGAGAATTATATTATATATACTGTGCTGTCCTGTCACATACTCATTTTTTCATGTTTAATTTCTTATACATACCTTTAAGTATATAGCTTGACAATAATATTGTGAAGTTATTAAATATTCAGGTATAAATAACTTCTACTCAGATTTAATTCAGTGTACTCTATTTGAATTTTTTTCTCTTTTCCAAGATATTTTCAAGTTCTAATCTTAGCATATAGATACAATTCAGGTATATGCAAGTCTATATCAAATTTAGTTCTGATTCATCTTCCTCTAGTTAGTACAGAAATAATTAACTGTACAATACAACATATCCTCATATGTAAAATATCTACTTATTTCATATCTATATTTTAATTTCTATTTCAGAATGTATTTCTATATGAGTTGTACAGTTTGATAATAAAATGCTAAACCAACTAGAATATGGAAATCTCAATTCAGTGTGAGGTTCCTAACCCAGATCTAGACCCATCACTAGGTTTTAGACATTCTGGGAGCTGGTACTCTACAGAATATGTCTGTGCAACAATACAAATTTTACTATTTTTTCTGTAGTGATTCTGTTAAATGTACATACCAGCAAAAGATAGTTGTAACTCATAATTTTTCTAGTTTCTAAACACATATTTAAACTTAAAATTTTTATACTAACATGGCTACTCTATCATTTCCGGTAGTAATTCACATCATTACAATATAATTTAAAGACCATTCAAAATTAAATGTGCATACCACTTAGGTTTGAATAGTTTCCTCCCAACGTTAGAGCTTTTTCTCCACAACTCACCCCCGAGAAGAGATATTTTCCTCTAGTGATAGAAAACCTCTTGTTGATCCCGAATCTCCTTATATAAGATTTCTTTCCCTAGCATGTTTCCCTTAACTACATCCAATTAATTCATGATGTTGTATTCCTTTTTATCTAGACTTTCCCTTTATTTATTCCACAAAGGTACTTTTAAAGCTAGATTTTATGCTTTTCAAGCTTTATTGAGCCTGATCCCAGTAATTTCCTCTTTACTGAGGTATTTTTTTACATTTTTATCTCCAATCTAATTTTTGTGTTTACTTTATTCCTTCCAAGGATTTTTGGAAGTTTGTGAAAGTCTTACAAGCTTATCCATCCTTATGTATTTGGTTTCCAGATCTCTAATTGTTATCTAGTCATTGCACATTAAGTTATATTTTATTTTATTAATATAATTTAATAAAATATATCCACCGTCAACATGTTTTTTGGGGTCCAATTTGACCCTTAAATTCCTTAACTTTCTATTTTTAAAAAGCAACAATTTAGTGACATTACACTTGATCAATTCATTTATATGATTTATGGAATCGATTTTAATTTATTCTCTTATGAATTCTACAAGATGTATGATCATGGTGTATATATGTATACACAAAAGTACACATAGGTAGTACTTAGATGCATGTTGAATGGTATGTAGGTCATTAAACTATATGGCATTATTTGGCTTTAAACCACATGTGCAATAGAAAATTTAATAAACTAATAATGAACTTCTGCATGTGAGAGAGTGCATATTAATTATAAAGAAACTATAGCTTATAAAAAACCATTGAGATATAATGGTCTTCTAGACCTTTTAATAAAGATTTGCATCTATAAATTTTGTTCTTTAGTTTTGAGATATGGAGTTAATATTTATTATATACGTTATTACATACAAAAAAAGCCCAACAATGAGGATAAACTAAGTTGTGGGAGCTACAGGATAACTATAGGGGAGTTATCTGGTCTCAGCCAGAGAGAAAATAATATAAAATTGTAAGTTGGAAATCAACATTATGATTTTATATAGGAAGGGAAATATGGAATAAGTAAAATTATCAAACAATTTAAATGCGCGAACTCTATTTGTGAGTCTACCCATCATTAATACAATAATGGTATATAAAAGCTTCCTTTAATATAAGAAAATTAGAGATAATTAGTGGTTACTAAATGGAGGGAAAAATATCTAGGAAGAAGGTCCCACTATCCATATATTTCTGAAAAACAATATGGAGTAATTAGGCAATGAGACATGTTATAATTCTAATGTGGCTGACTTGCATGACTAGTTAAAAAGCCAAGATATAAATTTTCAGGCATTGCTTGTAAAGCATGATTTTATAATGATATTACATAATGTCGCGAAATACATTGTACTTAGTACAAATTTCAAGCGATGTGAGCAATGAGAATTATTATTATTCTATGATTTTAACACAGTTATTATTATTTTATATCTTTCAAAATATTTAGTGAGAAAGAGAATTAAAAAAAAATAGATATCTTCAGTTTACATTCATAAGTAGTCTATAGTGTTGAGAAACTAGAGGCAAATAATAGTAATAGTATACATTAAATCGATGTAGTAAGATGTTGTAACTATTGTTGTACCTTTGCAGATAATTCAAGTCTGGAATTATGCAAGAACATCTACATGGATTTGTTGTTTTTTCTTAAGTTTTTCTGTATGACCAAAGCTCTAAACTATTTAAACAAGTGTAATTTATTAATTACTAATGTCTTAATAGAAAGTTTGATTTTTAACCTTTAGCTTTGATGAGATGTGTGAGGGTTAAAACTTAAAAATTATATGATTTGTTAAACATAACAAAAATTATCTAACGAGTCATATATGGTGGATGCATGTAAAATAATTTTACATCCAAACAATATATGTTTAAAACTTTAAGGAAATATGAAAATTTAATGATGTTTAGGACTTAGATCAAATAAATTTTAATTAACTAATATCTTTAAAATATTATAACTTCATGGGAGATTTCACATAAATTGAAACTCAATATTATCATAGGCAGAACTCCAATAAAATTCAAACATATGCTGATTAAAAACATTGTGAAAATATAATTCACAAAGAAGAACTTACAAGGACACAAGGTGTTTAGACATGAATCCATAATCCTTTTATTACTTTAAAAATAACTTCGAAGGATACAATTCTTCACAAAAAGTATATAACAATGGTTCAATCATTCATACTTTGGTCTAAAAATTATTTATACAACATTCTCTAAAATATGTTGATTAAATTGACTTATTTACAATAATATTTTAAAATTGTTCACAAAAATAGATCTACAATATAGGAAAATTAAAATTGTTTAAGTTTTCTGGCACTAAATTCAAGGTTTCTGCTAATCACTGGGCCTAAAATGTCATTTTTTTCTTTATTTTAAGCATACATCATTTTCTTCCTCTAAACCTGCATGTTGTGACTAAAAGCTTGTATCTGCTACTGCAAACCTCTCTGTCTATTCAATCAATGAGTAGACATATTTTCTATCATCTTTCCTCATTAGGAATGGTGGATTTGATTAGTTTCATGTAAGTCTCATCCACTTACATGTACTTCTGAAAGGCGGGTTTGACTACAAACAAATGTTTGATCTCATGCTATATTAACAAGTCAAATTTCAAACCTTCAATGAATTCCTTCCCTATAATGGTCCCTCCGATTTTGGAAAATTTGGCTTTTTATATGGCTATTGAATACAATCTTCACTAGTATTCTTCAAGAGTAACCAACTTATCTTGTATTCCTCTTAAACCTAGCAGTCCCTCTTGATGCAACACATTAAATTTCTTCTGAAACTTCTGGAGGCTTGCCTCTAAATTCTGGAAATTTTCCTCAAGTTGTAGCATTAGATTTCTCTCAATGTGAATATTTTTAATCTCTAGAATAGTTTTGGTTCTTTTGATCAATCTCATATTCTTCAAGTTCCTCTTTTTTTTTTTAATTCAAAATTCCGACTAATGTTGTTGCACCTCTTGATTTCTGACCCAATTCTTTCTTAACTTCTGCTATTAATTCCATTGATATTCCAAGTAATTGTTCCTCCCCAAGCATAACTTCAATTGAACGCCATATATCAGTCATGGGTTCATTAATGTCTTGCTAGATGTTTTCTTTGGCCTGTGAAAGTGTTTCATCAATTTTTGGTTCATTTTCGACAGTATATATTCTCTAAGTCAACCTCTGAATCTTTTGAATCATTGTTACATATGCATTGCCAATTTTGTTTTCTTGAATATTATGAAGTTGTGCTTTTAATTTCTCAATTTTCGGTCCCCTCAATGATAAATCTCCTATGGATGTGGAAAAATAAGTTTTTGGATTACTTGATTGTATCTCCCATATTGTAATGGTTTCTGAAGTAGGACCCTGAGCTATTGAAGTACCTATAATTGATATTACTGCCAAAGGAATAGTTTCTACTTGATTTTCTTGTTTTTATTTATCCTTTAATAAAATCTATAATTCTTTCTCCATATTATTTGTGTATTTTATTCAATTTTGATTTTGAACCTATTCTCTTTTTCTTTCTCTAATTCAGAAATTTATTTAGCCTGAGGATATTTGGTGGTAGGTAGTTTGTAATGTTTCCTTAATGCTTGAATGTCAACATTTTTCCTTTTAATCATCTCCTCAACAACTTTAACATTGTTGGGATCATACCCCAATTTAATTACCAAATCCTCCTAATACTTTTTCTTAGTATCCGTTTCTGAAGAATAAATCTTTTTCATCTTTCGCTCGTACTGAATATTACTCAATGAAACATGTAACCTATCTTTTTTCATCATTAAACTGGTTAGAGTTGAACAAATCATTTCTCCATCTTGTTTATGCACATCAAACTGGTAAATAGGATGAATTTCCTTTATTTCAAAAGAAAATATTGATTTCTTATAGTCTTTTGCAGTCTTTGGAAATGGAATTTTAGGTTCAAGGAATGCCATTTTCACCAGCCTATTTTTAGTATCAAACGAAAAAATTAATTTTTGTTGAGCTGTTGAATTTTAGCTCCAAAATTCATTATAACTGGTAGCCTTCAGTTATTAATTTTTCTCTTGATTTCCTAATACCTAGAAAATTTTCTTGGTTCACTATGACCATGGGAAACTTCTCATGTTTGGGTTGTTTCAAATGGTTCTTGAGAAACTGGAGATGTCAGGGAACCTGAGACAATTTCTTCAATTTGAGGAAAACTTATGGCATGACGGCCTGTCAGAACTAATGTAGTTTGTGAGATTTATTTTGGAAAAGAGTCCTCAAGAGGATTCTTCTTATTTTTCTTGTACATAAGAAACTCTTTCTGTTGAATTTATGTAACCGAAGGGGAAATAGTTTCCCTTGCTCTCTTTGCATGCTATTCCTGGGGAACTGGTGTCTTAGATGTTGTAGGAGTAAAATTTGTCTCTTATGCTTCTTGTAATGTGTCCTCTTGCCACTCCTCTCGATTCATATATTTCTCAATTTTTGGTATAGAAGTTTGAGCATAACGGGTACTTTTTTGTTCTACCCTTAGCTTGGAAATAATTCCCAGGGGATCATAAGACCAGGAAAAACTTAGTTTAAATTTCATTTCCTTCAAGAGAAGATCTGCCTCCTTATTTATTGTTCTTGCATTATAGATTAAAGGTCCAACTTCAGTTTTAATTTTCAACTGGAACTTCCTCTTAGCTGACACAAAGTGAAACTCATCCATATTTATCATCTTCTTGATGTATTCCAATGTAAAATTTTTGATAGGTACACTATTTGGAAACCCGTATGGAGGAATCGCACAACCATACACTCTAATAAAATTTTTATATAACTACCAATATATTTTCTTTATTTTCTCAGTCAGATGAAGAATCCTTTCAATTTCATGAGAAATTCTTGAGATTACATCACTATTAAGTAAACATGAAAGTGTGTACAAAAAATGATATTTTTAGTCACTGAAAGAAAATTTATTGGTATTCTTTCTAACTTAGGAGGTCTAATGAATCACAGATTGGGAGCTTCCTTGTTCATGTAACTTTTGGAGTGGAATTACAAACATGTCTAATTGATAGAATAATAACAAATAAAAACAACAAATTCATGTTTGAAATCTGCTTCTGTATAAAATTTTATGAATTGATCATGAATAGTCTCTGCTAGGAACTCACTGCAATTGAAAATGGTAGAAGGTTTTTCATATTTTGAAAATACTCTAATAATTCATGTGTGGGTGGTAAATCTTTTGGATAAAAGTTCTAAAACCCTGGGTGGTAAATATAATAATTCATGTGGAATTGAAGTTGGACTACAGGGATCAACCTCTAAGACAATTTCAGTAGGAGGGGAGGAAATTTTTTAAGTTGAAGCTTCCAATATTGTCCTCAAACAAGAAATTATCACTAGCCTCTCTCGATCTGAAAATAAAGAAAGCATATGAGGATCAGAGTGAGATATGGTGTCTTGTGGTGAAGCCAAATTTATTTTTTGGAGTCACCACAAGAAATATTTTAACTTACTGAACTTTTATTCACCATTGAAAGGATATTTTAATATTTGTTCCATGAAAAATAATTCAAAATTTTCGTTTCCTAAAAACGATGCCAATATGATGTTGTACCTCTGTAGATAATTCTAGGTCATGAATTAGTCCATAGTATCTATAATGTTTTGTTCTTTTTTCTCTAAGTTTTTCTGGATAACCAAATAACTAAACTATTTAAATAGTTGCAATTTCTTAATTACTAATGATTTAATAGAATGGTTGATTCTTCACCTCTAATATTAATTTAGCTTTGATGAGATGTTTAAGGTTGAAACTTTAGAAATTATATGATTTGTAAGACACAAAACTGATTTTCTAATGAGTCATATATAGTGGATTCATGTAAAATACTTTTATAACCTAACATTATATGTTTAAAACATTAAGGGAAGATGATAACTTAATTATGTAGAGGAGTTAGATGAAACAAATAGTTTAATTAACTAATATATATAAAATATTATAACTTCATGGGGGATTTTAGATAAATTTAAACTCAATATTATCAAACCCAAAAACCCATAAACATCAAACATTTGAAAATTAAAAAATGGAGTGGAAATATAATTGACAAACAAGAACTTAGAATGACACAATTTGTTTCGAAATGAATCTAGAATTATTTTATTAGTTCAAATATATCTTTGAAGGATAAAATTCTACCAAAATATTTTATCACAATGGCTCAACCATTCATACTTTGGTCTAAAAAATATTTATACAAATTTATCTAAAATACCTTGATTAAATATCAAGATTGATTTACAACAATATTTCAAAACCATTACCAACAATAGATCTACAATATATGAATATAAAAATTGCTTAAGTGGTCTAGTACTGAATTTGAGGTTTCTTCTGATGACTCAGCCTAAAATGTTGCCCATTTTTTTTTTATTTTTTTCTCATCAACATTTGTCCTTCCATTCCTCTAAACATGTATGCTTTTACTAAAAGCTCGTATCTACTGCTACAAACTTGTCTGTCTATTCAATCAAAGAGTAGACATATTTTATCCTATCTGTCCTCATTATGAATTTTGGCTTTGATTAGTTTCTTGTAAGTCTCATCAACTTAATTGTACTTCTGAAAGGTGTGTTTGACTACAGGAAAATGTTTTATCTTGTGTTGCATTAACAAGTCAAAATTAAAACCTTCAATGAATTCCTTTCCTGTAATGGTCCCTCTGATTTTAGAAAATTTGGCTCTTTGTATGTGGCTATTGAATACAATATTACATGTTATTATTCAAGAGTAACCAACTTATCTAATATTCCTTTTTAACTTGGCAGTCCATTTTGATGCAACATATTAAACTTCCTATGAAGCTTTTGGAGGTTGGTCTCTAAATTATCGCATTTGTTCTCAAGTTTCAACATTAAATTTCTCGTAATGTGAATCCTTTTAACCTCCAAAATAGTTTTGGTTCTGTTATCAATCTCATATTATTCAAGTTCCTCTTTCTTTTTTGAATTCAATATTTTGACTAATGTTGTTCCCTCTCCTGATTTGTGACCCAATTCTTTCTTAACGTATGTCATTAATTCCTTCAATTTTTCCAGTAATTACTGATTCTCAAACATAATTTCAATTCAAGGACATAAATCAACCATGGATTCATTTATGTCTTGCTAGACATTTTCTTTGGCCTAATATGAAAATGTTTGAACAATCGTTGATTCATTTTCTAGAGTATCTATTCTTTGAGTGAGTTTGTGAGTCTTTTGAATCTCCTCTACATATGCATTGTCAATTTTAATTTTTTGTTCTTGAATATTGTGAATTTGTGATTTCAATATCTCTATTTGCTGTCGCCTCAATGATAAATCTATCATGTCCTTAGCCAAATAAATTTATGTATCAGTGCACTGTATCTCCCTTGCCGTAGTGGTTGCAAAAGTAGAAGCCCCTATTGTTGAAGTACATGTAATTGGAATTAATACCAAAAGAATATTTTTTTCTTGATTTTATTGTTGCTATTTCTCATTTAACAAAACCTGTAATTCTATCTCCATCATGTATATTTTTTTACTTTATTCAATTATCATGTTTTTTCTTTTTTCCAAGGAAAAAATCCATAAATTTCTATTAAAAATTTAATGAGAGTTATAATTTGTAGATGCAAATAAGAATTCAAGTCACCCAACGGGCTCATGTACACATGTACACCACGTAGCTAGGCTACCAAAAAAATTTACATATTGCCAACAAGGGTGGGACTTTCATGCTTTCCTTTTGTATTTTGGACAATCTGCCAATTCCCCAAATGTACGGAGGAAGGAACCAAGTCCAGGTCATTTTTCCTTATTGGGTTTTCTCTGTCAGAGTCTGAACTTTGGGATACATGCGCTCTCTTTTTTGCACCTGAGCTTACATCTAAACATGCTTCAGGTGGCATGAGATATATCAATGACTCAACCGTCTGTGAGGTGATGTTGGTTTCCATTGGTTCTTCTAATTCTTGTTCATGGATTCCTTGTTCTTATGCTATCTGTTTTCCTTCATTTTGGGTTGGTATATCCCCTTGATCTTCTGACTCTTGCTCTAGTCCTCCTAAGGGAAATTTCCGTTCCTTAGATGCTTTCCCTGTTTTCTTCTTCTTCCTGTTCTCCCTTGTTGCATCCGAGTAAGTGTTTTATAGAAGCCTTGTTTTTTGGCATATTATACACCTAAACGTTGTGTTTTCATAGCCCAGATGTTGCATCCATTTCTGTTGATTGTGTTTCGGAATGATAATTTCAGGAAGCCCCTTGTTGAGATCCACTTCTACACATATCCGTGAAAAATTGAATATTCTCTCGTCAAGTCTCTAGATGTCTATTTTGATATATCTCCCCAGGTTGTTTCCGATACCCTCTAAAGCTTATTCATTCCGTAAATAAAGAAGAAGATTATATAGCCAGACCCATACCGGCATTATGGTTGTCTCTATCGTATTGGCATCAAAATTTGGGAACCAAGGAGCGATGAAGAGTCTAGTAGACCCCTAGAACCATGGACCCGCTCTAAGGATCATGTCTCTAGATTCTTGCCATGGAAAGTTGACAATAAATTATCCCTTGGAGTGAATATGAATGTCACAGTCCATGGTCCAATTGATAAAATTCCAATGGAGCAACTACATTGGTTTGGGCTATTAGGAGTTAAACCTACATATTATTACCTATGTTTCGAATGCCAACCTATATTCCTTCATCTCTGGTGCCTCAATGTTGATTTCTTGAATGCAGTTCTTTTTCTCCACAATATAAGTTTTGGGAGTGTTCTATGCCTGTGATAGTGGTGTTGATACTTTTTTCTTCCCCTGCAGAATATTCCTGCATGAGGGGCCATTTGGGGCGCCTGCGTTGAAGGTATTGGACCCCTTCATATTTCCTTGAGTTCCATTTTTATTAGGTCTATTAAATGTGCTTCCTCTTGCTCCTCTTCCCTCGAGCCTTAGATTCAAGACTATGGAAGAATTCCTTTAGATCTGGTAATATTTTAAAAGGGTTCCTTCTTGTAGTGATTTCCCCGAAAAAATTAGACTTTGTCTTGTCGCTGGGATACTTGTTGATGATTGGATATTCTTATTCACATCTATGATCTACTCTGAATCCTGCACCCAAAGGGTTTGGTCTTTTCCACCTAATGTTCTTATAAAAATCTGGAAACAATTTGCTTCATTATTTTCCTTCCCTTTTACTTCTGCCTTGAGATTTTGTATGCCTATAGCCCTTAGACATACCATTGTAGCAAAAAAGTCATCATATCCAAGGGTAACTATTTCCTCATTTAGAGGGGTCTCAGAATTGGGACCATCTCCTCTCCAAACCCTCAGACCGAAGATCATTGGAGGTGGAAGAGAGCCAAAAAACCCATCTTCCTAGACAACGATCGAGATAGAGATCCGACAAAAAAAAGTATAGCTTAAAATAAAAAAATCAAAGCTTTGTATGGGAGATGGTTGGATCTGACCTACCTTTAGATATTTGCTTGCCTGCGGACTGGGCTGAGGCATATCCTTGTGACTGCATGCTCGACCAAGAACCCCCACCATTGCGGCTCTCCTTCCAATCAAGACTTGTAAGAGAGGGCTTCCAGCTCCTGCAACTAAATTCCGCCCCTCATAAAATCATGATGAAGTGAGATATCTATCGAGAGAAAATTCACCCTTCAGATGCAGATAGATCAAATCCCTATTGTAAGAGAGCCTTTAACATCCACTTTGTAGAGGGCTATCAAAACATACAGGAGATCCAAGAGAGATCCACGTCCGATAGATGAGCATTCTGCCTCTGATCCACTCCACCCCTACCTCGTTCGAAACACTAGGAATCCTCCCCCAAGCACAGTCACCATCCTCCTTCACAGAAATGTGCCAGTTGCCCCAGCCATAGTCACCATCCCTCCTGTGCAACCCATGATGCCTCATTTCCATGGTTGTATCCTATTGCCTAGTTTATACCAAGAGAAAGGAGACACCGAGTGTATGCCAGCCCTTCCTAGAGTGTCGTCTAGAGGATTCGCCATTTCTCTGACCTCTTTCCCTAACTTGCAAACTCTCCCGCTCATGCTCTCCATCCTCAAGGAAAGTCTTTATCTATCTTCTCAAGTATCATGTTAAGCATGTTCTCTTTTTATTTCTCTAATTCACCAATTTCTTTAGCCTGAGGATCTTCAGTGGTAGGTAGTTTCAATTGGTTCCTTAATTCTTTAATGTCAACATTTTTCCTTTTAATCATCTCCTCAAAATATTTAACATTGCTAGGATCATACTGCAATTTAATTACTCAATCCTCAAAATATTTTATCTTAGTACCCTTTTCTAGAGAAGAAATATTTTTCATCTTTATTTGGGATTGAATATTACTCAATGAAAGTCATAACTTATATTTTTCTAGGGTTGAACTAGTTAATTTTGAATAAATCATTTCTCCATATTATAAATATGAAAATCAATGTGTTCAATAGGATAAATTTCCTTTCACTCAAAGGAAAATATTAACTCCTTATAATATTTTGCAATCTTTGGAAATGTAATTTTATGTTCAAGGAATTCCATTTGCATCATATCCTTTTCAGTATCAAAGGAATAAATTAATATTTGCTAAGATATTGAAGTTTATTTCCATATTTTAGTAAAAGTAGTAACGCTCACTAATTCATTTCCTTATACCAAGAAAAAATGCTTGTTCCAGTCTGACCATGTGCTACTTATCTTGTTTGGGGGGTTTCAAATGGCTATTGAGAAACTCGATATGGTGGGGAACCTAAGAAAATTTCTTCAATTTGAAGAAAATTTGTGCCATGAGGGTTTGTGAGAACAAACGTACATTGTGAGATATCTTCTGGAAAAGAGTCCTCAAGAGGATTCTTCTTCTTTTTCTTGTACATAACAACCTATATATGCTAAATTTTTGTAACTGAAGGGGAAATAGTTTCCCTTACTCTCTTTGAATGCTTTTTGTGGGGAACTGGCCTCTGAGATGCCATAGGAGTAAAACTCTACTCTTCGGCTTCATGCAATGTGTTCTCTTGCCACTCCCCATGATTCATATATTGCTCAACTTCTGATCTAGGAGTATGACCATAAGGGGTAGTTTTTTGTTCTACCCTTAGCTTGGAAATTATCCCTAAGGGGTCATAAGACCAGGAAAAATTGAGTTTAATTTTAATTTCCTTCAAGAGAAGATCTGCCTCCTTTGTTGTTGTTTTGGAATTATAGATGAAAGGTCTAACTTGAGTTTTAATTTTAAATTGGGACTTCCTCTTAGTTGAAACAAAGTGCATCTCATCCATATTTATCATCTTCCTGATGTATTCCAATGGAAAATTTTCAATAGGTACAAATTTTTGCAACCGATATGGAGGAAGGTAACAACCATATGCTCTAATATTTTTAAACTTTTCATATAAATACCAATATTATGTATTTCTGAATTCATTGAGATGAAGAATACTTTTAATTTTAGGAATAATTATAGGGATTAAATAATTATTAAGTAAACAAGAAACTACATATAAAAAAATATTTTTGTTGTCACTGAAAGAAAAGTCATTGATATTATTTCTAACTAAGGAAGTCCAATGAATCATAGATTAAGATTTTCCCTGTTAAACTAAATTTTACAGTGGAATTAAAAACATGTCTGACAGATAGAATTAGAACAAATATTTAAGAACATATGCATGTTTTGAAGCTCGTTTTGTAGAAAAATTCATTAATTGATCAAGAATATACACTTATATAAACTCACTATAATTGAAAATGATAGAAGGTTTTTTCTCTTTTGAAAATACTTATAAAACCCTAGGATAATCTCATCAACCCATTGATTAGATTCATAACCGAGGAAATAGGAAACTATTGAAATAACTTTTTTGGTCATCTCTAGGAACATTGATGTTGGGTAATGTGGGCTCGTTGTAGGAAATTCAATGTTTTTAGGTAGGAATATCTCAAAAATTTAGGTCGGTGAGGAAAGGTAAGATTTTTTTAGTGGTCAATGAGGGATTCTATAGAAAAATGATGTGGAGGAGATGCATGTTTAATTTGTAGCATTGAGAAAATGGATTCATTGAAACTATAAAAATGATGACGTTTTTTTGAGCAAAAACAAATCTTTAAATTGGAATATATATAAAGTGAGACCAAGGCATAAATTCGAGGAAGGAATGAGTCTATGGGAATATTAGTTGAGGTATGAAGGAATCCCACAGGCTCAAGTCATCACTGAGATCAACAATTGTTTTTTTCATCCAATTGTGTAATTCATACAAATCGAATTTTCATTGTGTTTCTCATATTTTATACTCCCAGTAAATTAGTGGAGAATGGTCGAGGTCTATTACATGCAGGAGCATGGGGTTTTCCTCTATTATTTTTTATTTTGGATTTGATGAATATATTTCAAAATAAATAAAGATATGAATAATTATTATGAGGGGATAATTCAGCTTGCACAGTGATGTGGGAAATTTCGATCAGTTCTGGCTATACTAGAGCCTGGTATGTAAATTGTTTCTAACAGGCTACATAAATAAATAATGTGAAAACTCTAAGTTTATTTTATAACCAGCAGAATTAACCGTTCAAGGAAATTTAGTATGGATGCAGGGTATTTATGGCGGCAACAATTGTGATTGGATAAGGATCCGAAAACATCTAACGAGCAATGGAAAGGTCATGGTAGTGGAGTGGATACCTTTCGCAAGAGCAGGAATGGTCCCAATGGGCATGGGTGGTTTTCAGAAAAGGATCTTAGACATTTTCGAGGACGGTAAACTATGGGGGTTGGTGTGAACTACCCCAGCAGCGGACATGTTGCACAAATGGTTTAATCCAAAAAATATATTTTCAGACACCCCCCCCCGCCCCCCCACCCCCTCAACTTGGTTAAATGTCAGAGAGGGAGGGGGTCCCAACAATCACCCGAGACATTGATCAGGTGGGGAATATCCTAGTTATTGATTAATGCACCTGATATACCAAAAAGCATAGAACATGTCAACTCATTTTAACTTTAATATAAATCACTAATTAATTTCTTAATTTACTTTAAAAAAATTAAAATAATTAATTAACTAGCTAATGTGGCATTTAATCTATCACCCATGCCTTTTTATTTTTCTAGGGATTTATTTCTTTCTTCCATATTTTTTTTTTTTTGCATTATTTTTTTAAATATATTTTTTAAATATCATTTTTCATTTTTTTTTTCGTTTATTTTTACTTATATATATATATATATATATATATATATATATATATATATATATATATATATATATATATATATATATATATATATATATATATATATATATATAGAGAGAGAGAGAGAGAGAGAGAGAGAGAGAGAGAGAGATTTAAATAGACACAAGTAAAAATAATATTGTTACAACAATTTCTACAACTCCCCCTCCCAAATTTTCTCATGCTTTGATCTTGGAGCTTCCCTTTGACCATAAGAACTCTTGTTTTAAATTGCATCAAGTTTTCTTCGTGTTTAATTAATTTTCCCAACCACTCATTCTCTCATGTTATACTTGAGATGTCTTAATTGTTATGTAGTTCTAAAAGCTACAAGGAACTCCTCAATGAAAATCAATCCTTTTCAATAGTAGTTGCACAACTTCTCAAGAAAGACAAAGCACCTTCTACTGAAACAAGCTAACTCTTGGATTTATGAAATTGATTGCACGCCTTGCTTTGAGAAATTGAAAAATCCTATGTAATAGTGAATTACACAATCCATTGTCAGAGTTAATTTTTCAACCCATGGAGACAAGATTCTGTGTAATCATTTGGGAGAGGAAATTGTGCAACCACTAGTGAAATTGAACTGCACAATCCACTGAGACAGAAAATTGTGCAATCCACTTAGACAATTAGCTATGTAGTTCCCAGAGAAAGCCATCTCACACTCCTATAAAATATGAAATGTGCACATATCAAGGAAAAACATTCCCACTTCTAATTTACAGTATGGAACATGTTTCTAATTTGAGAATCTAACATGTCTTACCCATCTAGGAGTGGCTCCTTGATTTTAGGCATGTACCCCCAAAACGAGAACCATAATCTCGTGAGTGCTCATATATATCAGAAATCCCTCATAAAACTCATTCTCATACTTCTCTATATATCTCTACTCATTATCATGATCAAAAGGATATTTTTATTCCACTTGCACTTATTTTCCAAGTAAGTTTTTCAATTGTTGCCTTTTGCCACGTTTTCTTTCGCTTTTTTCGCTTTTGATTTTTAAAGTGTTGTTTTGTCCTACTATTCTTATAGAAAGTGTTTCTTCTGCTATTATATTCTAGAAGTGGTGTTTTTGTCTTTTAAACTCCTTTTCAAATGTCGCATCACATTCCTTGACTTCTCACCTACTAGTGATTATTGTTGTTGGGTGTATTTATGCATCCATGTAATTTTCCTTTCATTATCTTTCTTTCTTGATGTGAGTAACTTATTTGCATGAATATTGGGATAATCCACATATTTCCTCTCTTCATTGAATAGATATGCAAACTTCCCTTTTACCAGAGAAAAATATAAAGCTTTCAGAGTCTTCTTCCTTCATAAGTTGTGCATTGCACAATTTATTCTAGTAGTGACTCCCTATTGTCATCTAAAACTACACACTACTAAATCAATGCATCCCTTAGCTGTACATTGCACAATCATAGTAATCACGTAGGCATTCTTCTCCCTTCCAACTACACACTATGTTGTCTAGGCCCCTCTCCAAAAAAAAAACATCCATTATGTAGATCTAATCCTCAGTGAGGCACCCTTGCAATCAGGAACTACATAATCAATCCTATAATTTTGTTGTGCATTTCTAGTGACTAGTGAGGTCACTCTGCCTCACTTGTGCTCTAAAATTGCATAATACCTCTTCTCATTTATTGTCTCCTGCTTATAAATTTTTACATTAGTCAATCTCTTCCGAAACTAAATTGTCGTTCTCATTAGTGCATCTTTCTCACGAGGTACTAAAAACAGAAAACACGTGAGTCTTTCATCATATAATAGCACCATTCCTACAAATAAGGGATCACCTAAGGAGGTCACAGAAATTAGTATTGAAGAGGCAATTGAAAATACCTTGACAAGGGTTACTATATTGTCAGACACTCATTCCCTTATCGAAAAATACTCCATTGTCACACGGATAAATATAAAAAATGTATTCAATTCAAAGGAGTTCATAGAATATCTGGACGATATGAACATCTATGAGAATATTAAAAATTCATGGTTCCATAGAGTTTCCTGGAGGTATAAATGCTACCTTGTGTTGATGTCATCAATTGGATATTGCAAAATGTGGAAACTAAGAACATGGTGCCTAATAATTTTAGTGGGCATGAGTTTGCCTCATGTAAAGCACATGAATTTTACTTATATCAAAACTTTGCCAATATTGAGAAGTACTTGGATTCTTAATTTTATGTATATTGGAGTTATGTTGACACTAGAGAAGTTTGTTATATTTTCCCTTCCACAACATAGCTTAAATTATGTGTTTCATTTCTATATGAGATATATATCAGCATAAAATAATTTTAAATATGTAATTTTAATTTACAATATATGTATAGAATATCTCAACTACTTATGTTAATGAATGAGGAAAACATGGTAGTTAATTCTAATATGAATTTAATTTCATGCTATCTGTCTAGAATTTATTCTATTAATAATTTTGCTTAATGATAGATGCATAGAGAAATTTTTTATATTCATCGTAATATAATAGATCAATATTTATTGTAAATATACTGAAATTCTTTAGTTCAACTCTATATTTTTAACTTGGACTTGAACAAAATATTTAGACCCTGATGAAGGGTTTAGAGATTATGTTTATTTTTCCTTTACTTATAACAAGTCTATGTAAGATTCAAGTTGAATTAACCACATTACTTTATATTTATGACACTATCAAATACATATGGCGATTAATTTCTCAAACAAATCACTGCACCATACATATAATTTCTATAATTTAATATACACAAATTCCAATGAGAGTTTATAAAACATTAAATATTTTTCACTCCACTACGGATTTAATCTCGCTATAACAGTAGGCTAAAATAGAACAGTTCTACAAAAAAAACATACCATTGTATAGAGACTGTTTTCTTCCCAACGTTGAGCTTATTCCATGGCTCTCCCCTTAGCATAGACCAATTCTTCCTTAGTGTAGCCAACCCCTTTGTCATGCTAGGAATAGCTTATTTAAGCTTGCTTTCCCTTACCTTGTTTCCATAACTGTGTCGAGTTATTTTGGGATATTGTTTCCATTAGCTTAGGCATTGCTTTCATTTTTTCCACAAAAGCTTTTTCGGCAACCTTGTTTTAATCTTACCTCTTCTAAGTAACTTTCCACTTTACTGAGGATTTATTAGATCTTTTTCTCCCATATAAAATATTTTTTATTTTATGTTTCTCCAAGGATTTTTGGAAAATTTTAGGAAATTCTTAGAAATCTAGTCCATTCTCATGCATTTGAATTCATATTCTCAATTTACTTTGTCTTTATACCATAGTATAATTTCCACAATTATATATTAGTTCCCACAATTAGTATATGATTTATTTTTTAGGTCTGCGTGCCCTTTATGTTTATTCCCCATTTATAAAATGTTGAAAATAAAAATATTACATTTAAATTATTAATTTTATGAGTCAAATTTTATAATTTTTTAACTAATATTTTCATTAAAATGAAACATAATAATAAAATTATAAATAAAATTATAATTAATTACATGAAACATAGTGAAGAAATTATAATCATAAAATATTGTTTTATATATATTTTATTTAAGTGATATATTTTTTCAACAATTTCGTTACTAAATATAGCAATCTTCAATATTTATCTTATCTCTACCGTTATATGTGGACCATGCAAATATGGGATCTTTTTCTTGAAACGATTTATATTAAGTTGCTTATTCCAACATAAGATGCCTTATATTGAAATCATCAATATTGATTTTAACTTCATGGTGATATGTGGAGCGATGCTAATATGGGATTCTTTTCTTCATACCATTTATATTAAATTACTTACTCCAACTTCAAGTACCCATCATACTAAGTGTATGTATAAATAAATTTAGGAATCTCTTATCTAAATGTTGTTGTTGAGTTCTTTTATTACATACACTTTAACTATAATAATTTTCATTTTGATCATTTTTGGCCGTGTACAAAAAATATACAATTATATAAAAATTAAGAATTATATTTTTACTATAAATTTTTTTTAATAGCTCACATATTTATTAAAGATGATTATTTTAATGGCTTTGAAAAGGGACTATGTTTTTGGTCGAATATTACGTGTCTTCATTGCACATGCTTCTATGATTTAAACATTTCTATTATTATTATTTCAAAATGTCAATCTCTTTTCATCTTCAAATATTTCAATTCCTTATTATTATCCTTTAGCTTTTAAAGTATCATATATTTTAGAAAACTTGAAAATACATAGGTTTCAATTAAATTTATTCAACTATATCTTCAATAAACTAAAATAATCTATTATGCAAATGCAATGGGTAGGTTTTAGATATACCATTGTATAAGCCTTTTAAAGTATCATATAGTGTCTTATATTCTTTGAGAAAACTTGAAAAGAGTTAGGTTTCAATTAAGTATATCCACTCAAGTCAAATATTTCTAAAATGGGCCAACTTTCGATAAACTAAAATAATCTATTATGCAAATGAAATGGGTAGGTTTTAGATATACCATTATATAAGCCGTTTAGAAGAATTTCTTTTTGGATATAGAAGATATAAATATGGAAAAAGATTCATCATTTTAAATCTTAATATAGGTATCTTGGTCACAAGTACTTTCAAATGATGGAGATTGTGTATGTAAAATACAAAAATTTACAAATAAATAACCAAAAATAATTTATGGAAAATAATGAGGATATAAGGAAGTTATGGAATCTTAAAAAGAAATAATGAATTATAAAATTCACTCTGTTAAGGAATTAGCTATCAACTAAACTGAAGGAGGGATAAAAATATCTTGTAATCTTGAAGGATCATAATACGAAAAATGAAAAAGAGATGGGTTTTTCACAAAAGTGATATGCAGGTGACAATTATAGGTTATCGTATATGGAGTTTGATAGAGATTTGAAAAAACAAAACAAAAAAAAAAACTCATTTTTAACAATAATGTAATTAACATAATACCAATTATTATTATTATTTATTTAAAAAAAATATATATCAAATTTCACGTTTATAATATCGAACTCATAATAGATTGTGAAATATAAAAAAAAATATATAAGTTTTTTTTTAAATTATAATAATGATTTAATATTTTATAGGAAAAGGAAGAAGACCATATAATTATGGTTTAAAAAAAAATATTAAAATATAATATAGCAATTAGTTATAATAATTAAAATAGTTGTATTTAATTTTAGTTCTATATAATATGTAGGATATAGACTTTATTAAATAAATTTGATATATGTTATTTATATATGGTTAAAAATATTTAATTATAATTTAACTTTTTGTTTAAAAATTAAAATTAATATGTTCACAGTGTGTTGGGCTTATTAAGAAATATCTAGATGAGAAGTCACTTTTTCAATTCTGTGCTCCAATAAAAATCATTTATTTGGACATGATGATAAAGATGTAATACTACCTAATTATATATATATATATATATGAATATGATATTTCAATAATAAATACAATTATGTCTTTAGGGTTTTGGTTAAAGGTGATGAAATAGGTTGTTGTAGCACTCATCACAAATTGAATTCCAACTATTATAACACTCATTACATGTTTAATTCCCTTCCCAAATCTAAATGAGAAAAAAAAAAAGTACTACCAAAATTACAAAAAAAAAATAATAAATACAATTTTAAAATTACATTCTTAAAATAAATATATGATGATTATAATGATATATTTAACAATTTAAATAGTTTATTTTTACGGGAAGAATCATAATAAAACTGAATCCTCAATATTCCAAAAAGTAATTTATTCTCAAAACGATACCAACCCTAAAACCACCCCATAAAATTTGAACATAATAGAAATTAATCCCCACATAAACGAACCAATAACGTAGCATGGAGTTTCATAAAGCCATAACATTTCACTTTAGTCGGTTTTGATTTAAAACAGTCATGCCAGTGTACTGTACTGGCATAGAATCAAAACCAGTCATGCCAGTGTACTTGCATAGTGTACTCGAATGATATCGAGTTCTCTCTCTTGGGTAGTCTAAAAAAGTAATAGAATGGCTCGAAATCCGGTAGAGATTTTGAAAAAATCTGGCAAAGATTTTATCATAATCTTGTTTACAGTTGTTAAACTTCAGTATTTTGGGTGTCCTAAAGGTTTTTGATAACACTAAATCTATTTCCACTCTCAAAAATGAATTCCAAATACTACAACTACCTCATTTTTTAAATTTTACTAAACAGTCGGACAAAAAACTACCGTAAAGGTTATTCTGTTGCCTAGGAAGACAACTCCCTCCCTCTTTGGTAACATGTCTTTGAAAAGAAGTTATGTCGATCTTTTCAACGCCATTGTTTAGTGTCAGCGGCGAAAATATGTATGGTTATGAAATGCACAAAATATACTTTGTTCAGTAAGCTTAAAACCCATTCAGAATATTAGAATATTCTGTTTTTAAAAATTGAAAAATATTAATTTTACAACTCTTCAAAACAGAATAAAACGTTACACTCAATAAAACCACTGTTGTCATTACATTAACCATGTGGATAATCTAAGGTGATCTTTACTCGTTGTGAAAAAAAATAAATTAATTTTATGTTTTCAATGTTCCAAACAATCACAACGCCCTCGCATTCAATTTGATATACAGCCATTTATTTAATAAACTTATCTTTGCAAGAAATTGATGTCGGTACACTGAATATGTGTACTGACTCTACCTGCACGGATTTATTGAAAACCATGCCTTCGTCGGTAAAGGTTAAAACCATAAAAATATTAAACAATTTGCAATTATTGAAATGGTAATTTGTAGGCAAATCGTAGCCCAGAAAAATATTTAATACGTTCACAACAAAGAGTAAAACTTCATATAAATAACACATTCACAAACAACAGTAATACTCCATAAAAATGATATTGTGATTAAAGGGAAAACTTGTGAGCGGGGTGTACCCAATCACAATATCATTTTACGAAGTTATATATATATATATATAACAGTGGAATAGGAGATCATTATGATTGAAAGTATATGTCATTTCAAAATGTTAAAAGAGCAGTAAAAGGGAAATTTTGTGAACGAGGGTGTACCCAATCCCAATATCATTTTTATGAAGTTTCACTCTTCTTTGTGAACGCGTTAAATATTTGTCTGGTAATTCTAATGGTTACGATTTCTGAGGTTTAGTTAATATGTTTTTGAATTGAAAAAGGATCTACTTAATAGTAGCATCCTGGATTTAATTCAGCATGTAGTTCTATAATTGACTCCATCCTCAACTCTTTTGTTAGATTTGAATTTCAAATCTAATAAAAACTAAAATTTAGAAACCAAACTTGTTTCAAATCTAATAAAAACTAGAATAAATTTACCAACCAACCATTTTTCAAATCTAACAAAAACTAAAATTTACACACGCAATTCTTTTTTGGTCAATAAAGGTAAGAACTTACTTTAGGAATGAAATTATGTAGATCATTTGTTTAGAGCTGTTTTTCATTAAAATTGTCTTTTCGAACGAATTTAGTCTTTTCAAAATGGATAGTTATATGGCTGCTTCATTGAAAATGTATACTGCCCCAAACTTCACGCATTTATTGAAAAAAGATGCTGACTGAGTGGGTAAACGTTGAAATTTCTGTCAACTAGCCATACACAATCGAGGTATGGGTGGCGACTTGTCGTTGACAGTCGCAACAAAACGAAATCCATGATTTAAAAAAAATGACCAAACCCAACAGAGACAAGACTGTTGTGCAGGCTGCAGCGTAGTTGTTGTATGTCTCTTTACCAACTCGTTCACTACCTGGAAGATTGCCTATTGTAATGTTCGGATCCCTTCACATAAGCCTAAGCAAATCATGCTTACCAACAAATCATAAAATTTAATGGTGTGATGCATCTTCAGCTTTTCTCTACATATACCTAAATAAATCATGGTTTCCAACATATCACAGGAGTGAAAGCTGTGATGCATCTTAAGCTCGTTAAACGCCTATGTTTATATGTTTGATGGCAAATTCACATAAAAAAACTGCTAACCATTTTGCTTTAACAAATTTTGGGTCGATTGCAAAAGTCGCAGATTTTATACTCCCGTATAATACATGGGTATAACTGAGGTTAGCTTTTGCACGCAGAAAGGCATAAGAACAAACAGTGAGTCTTGACTTATCTATGTGAAGAGGAGTCATGACTGTCCTAAGTTTAGATATTAATTATATTTTATTATTAAATATTTAGTAAATAAAATAAAATTTATTAGTTTTAAATACAAATTAATTTTGAATTTATTATATATTATGGAAAATTGTTTTATTTTTATTTTTTGAATTTAACATTGTGTTTTAAGTGCATCTTTAGTAAAAACATAAAAATAAAATTATGATATATTTTTATTAACTCTACATTTGATATGTTAACTTTATATTATATTTCATAAGTTTATTTTATATTAAATATAAAAAGAATTAATTATTTTGTTGTCATAAATATCCATAAAATATTTTAATTATAAATTTTTAATATACTTTTAATTGTATATATAGATATACAGTTAATTTTTAAAATAATAAGAGTCAACTTCATAGTGGGAAATTAGATATCTCCATCCCGCTTTAGAAATTCATATATATATATATAATATGTAGAAATTCATTGAAATGTTATATATATATAATTGCAAAAAAATCATATATATATATCTATATCAATTTCTTTTCTTTGGCATGTGGTTTATAACACATATCTTTAAGCTATAAAAATCATTAAGCAAATCAATATTTTTGAATTTTGTTTCTTTTTCTTTATTAAAAATAAGTTATAATACTAAATAAGAAAATAACTTTAGAGGACAAATCAAACACCAAATTAGTATATGAAAATTGCTTGTAAAAAAAATAACTCACATATATGCACTCATTTAATTCTAATATCTATAAAAACAAACATATTCTTCGTTCTTTATATTTAAAATTTTAATCTTTGGAGAGGAAACCAAAAAAAACTACTGAAAGTGCTAAATTGATTTTTTTGTCATATATATATATATATATATATATATATATTAAAAAAAATATAATTAATTACTTTATTTCCTACATTCTTAATTATTTTTATAATAAATTCAATATCATAACAATACTTAATAAGATAATAATTAATTTATCAAATGTTTATTATTTATAATTATAATAAAAATATAAAATATAATAATTAATTTGATAGAGATTTTTATTTTAAAAAATGAGTTTATAATTTTAATTTTACTATCAATAATTATTAGATTCTTAGCATAAATTTCACCTCCATAGAATATTTTAGAATATTTTTGATAGTATACACAAATAAAAGAATGATATTTGTTTCCATAGAGTTACTAATTTTTTTACATTTCTTTAAATTCATTGATTTAAAAAATGACATAAAACCAAGTGTCATAAGATATGAGTGGTTTTTAGACATGTGGTATTGATAAACCATGGTCTTGGCCCATATAATTGTAACAAAATATTTGAGAACCTCTATTACCAAGTTGAGTAATTTTATATGGTTAAGAATCTTGTTACATGTTTTTTTTTCAAAATACATATATATTTAACTTATATAATAATTATCTCTGTGATTAATAATAATAATAATAGTAGTAGCCAAATTAGCATTTACTTAATTTTTATAATTTCAAAAACTTGAGATGTATAATGAAGTGTTTTGAATTGATAATTATTGTTATTAAGATGAATGGTTTTATATGAATATTGTAGTATAGTTATATCTTTGAAATCCTTAAATGAATCTATAATGATTTTTCTGTTCAACTAATATATTAAATTAAAAACATTCAAAATTTTAATTTTAGAAATGTTAAGGTTTTATGGAAAAGAAATGAAATAACTCCTCTTAAGTTAGGTTATTGCACTAATACAATTAATAGGCCAAATATGGGTGCTTAGTTTCAAGAGTGCTTAATATGAGTGAAATCTGTAATATGTAGTTCCTTTTTCTCTCAATTACATGTTTTCTTTATAATTAAAATAAAATGTTTTCTTAATAAAAATATAGCTATAATTATTGGGATAATAGGCTGATTAATGCGTAATTTCTTTAGTGCTCAAACTCAAGTGAAAAAATCATTTTTGAAACAAAAATAAAATAGTATCTTAAAATGGTTAAATAATGAATATATATATATATATATATATATATATATATATATATATATTCAATCACATTTACTTAAAAACATGATAAAACATCAATCATCTCATGTCCACTATTCTTCATAAGTGTCTTGTCTTGTTAATTGTTGCTTCAAAGGCGCTCTACAACCCCATATAAGGAAGATGTGTAGGCATAATATAGGATCATATGTTTTAATTAATATTCAAATTAAAAACATATATACATATAAAATTAAAATTAAACTCAAATAATTCTAAGTGACAATGATCTATATTAGTACAAAATTAGTGGATATAACAAAACCATGGGCTATAACACTTTTCTCAAAAACTAATTTAACACAATCAAATCAAATAACTAAAAAAAATGGTTGATTAGTAGGGTATAGACTAAGTGATATTTATATATAATATTTAATTTAATAGATTAAAAAATTCATAATTTAATAATATTTTTAAAATCAATTAAGATTAACAAAAAAAACCTAATATTAATGTAGCGTAGTTAAATTTGACCATCAAAATTTAATATAATAATAAATTTATTATAAAAATAGTGTGTTTAGTAATTAAAACAATTAACATAAAATAAAATAAAATTATATATATATATATATATATATATATATATATATATATATATATATATATATATATATATATATATATGAATATATGATTTAATAAATTAAAATATAAATGAGATGTATATGAGAGACCCATTAATCACTTTCACAATAACTCTTTCAAATATATGTACGAAAAATGTCCATCCCAATTTATAAGTGAAATAAAAAAATTATAAATAAATAATTCAAGAACAAAACACTATAATTTATAGATGAATTAATAACTAAATATTATAACATATTTCATTTATATTACGAGTTAAATTCTACTATTCTAATGAATAGATGAAATGGTTCTTTTTCAGACAATTTTGGTCAATTTTAGACAAAATACGGTACACATTTTTAAAAATTATATGTTCAAGTTGTTTAATTTGCAATATCTTGTTCTCTAGGGGATGTTCAAGGTGAAAAAACCATCTATCCATTCAAAAGTGTGTTTTAAACAACAAGAATGTAATATTCCAAAATTTACCCTTCAGCTAAATGGAAAATTATAGTTTGTTTTGTCACTAGGTAGGTGAATAAGTGGGTGGAGAGGCCCATAAGTCTCCTTAGCAGCAATAAAAAACCTTCAAGTATGAAAGGAGACCTTTTTCAGCAGCTAAATAAAGCACCTGCAAGTGTGAATAGGGTTGGATCATGTTGATTCAGTCAACTTTGACCAAGTCAACAGCGTTGTTATGGAGGAGTCCATATTAAGTGAGGAATAACGCAATTTTGGAGGGAGATGGATCTCATGAAGGAAATGACCTAATTGAGTGTGGCCAAGGGAAAGAAAACTCATATTCTATTTAAAGAAGAGGATGGCAGTCTTTTGAGATCATGTTTTAGATTATTATTTTGATATTGGTTTTCTTAGACTTTTTCTTTCTCTTGCTGTTTAGCAGGGTTGCAGTGCTGTTTAGCACCGAGTGTTCGTGAGCGGGAATCCCACATCTTTCCTTGAGAGGCTCCTGGAAGAGTATTGTATTAATTTCCAATTTCAATTTTTCAGGACAAGCTACAAATTTCTTCATGAGTGCAGTTTCTGCAGGTTATTGTGTTGTATTGCAAGGTGCAGCAGTGGTGGAGAGAAGTCTCCAATTTTTGAGCTTATTTTCCACTGAGGGAACCAGCCCTTCATCTATTGAGTTGATTGGGTGTTGTTGAAGTTGATATATCATTCCTTTAGCCCCATATCTACAATAATTCCTAGGGAATGCATATGTCAGGCAACATAAATGTAGTGGGCAACTAAAAAAAGGCCGAAAATACAAACTTAAAATCTGACCAAACCGTTTTTGGGTTTTTCTGGGTTTTGTGAGTAGAACTCGTTGTTAAAAGTATAGATCATTCCGAGCACCCAAACAGAATTTTTCACATCATTCTTCTTCATAATAATAATAATTTCGAGCAACAGTAGAAGTAGCAACACACATTTCCAGTGCTTGGCTTCTTTGGTGTATTTCAGCTAGCTTGTGGATTGAGTGCATTCCTTTTGGAGAACTATGTAATTTCATTTGATGTTGATATATAATGATATGGCTGAGCTGTTTTCTTCCCATATTTATAATGTTTTGATGTATTTCAACATTTTTCTAGTTCTACATGTTTAATTCTTATTTTACCGTAGTTGGAATTGTGAATATGTTCTATATTCCTGTCTTTTCCATTTTGGAATGTTATAATCGTATCAGAACTTATTTCTTGGCACAACCTATGCTTTCATTGAAGAGTCAAAGCCAAGATGACTTTAGGGGAAGATGAGCCTGTTACTGACAGAGAAAGGAGGTATCTGAATAGAGGACAAAAGAAATTTGATTAAACCAATGATGATCAAGACAAGGGTAAAGCCACTGAAACTGGAAGTGAAAAAGGAGGAGAAGAGTTTGCAAGAACTCTTTTGGCAGCCATGCAAGATTTTGCTAGAGAGATCAAAGAGATGAGACTAGACAGTCTCAAGGAATCTCCTAGGAGGTTTCATCCTGGTGACAACTTTGGTATGTCTCACCACTGGAATGATCAACTAGTAAACTAGCCAGAAACTCCACAATGCTCTACTATGCCTACTTTTCTAACTCTGGAGAATGAAGGACCTCATGAGAAAGCATCCCTTGAAGAATAATTTGAAGAATATGAGTCCCAGAATCAGAGATTCAACGACCACCTGAGTTTTCAAGAGTTTTTTCACCTCAAGGACAAACGAAGACCAAGGCATCATTATAGAGATGGTGGATTCACTTAGAATCATGATCGGCATCACTCTATGGGCGGATTCATTTTACCCAAGTTTGATGGGTCATCCACTAGTTCTGCCAAAGCATAGGTAGAAAAGTTGGATATATATTTTTAGTTGAACAAACTCCCTGAGATGCAAGCTATCAATATTGTAGCACTGCAATTTGAAGGTGAAGCATGCAACTAGTGGGTCCATGGGTTGTCTACATTGGGCCATGCCAATGAGAATGTCTATTCTGAGTTTACTATAAGACTAGTGGAGATTTTTGACAGAAAGGATCTAGAAGCACCTTTCATGAGCCTTGCAAAGTTGAAGTAGTCGGGTACTTTGCAATCTTATATCTCGAAGTTTCTGAGATTATTTTTTATGGTTCTTGATCTGTCCGCAGCGAGGAGGGTGTACATGTTAATCGATGGCTTGGATGAACCTATGCATGGGTTGGCTAAATCTACCAAGCCCATTACATTACATGATGCCATTGAGAGGGCTAGAGACCTTCAAGATGCCTTGCCAAAGGTAAAGGAAACTTTTCAGAACAAGCCCTCTTACCTTTCTAAAGGGAAGGAAGAGAAAGCTGCTCCTTCCAAGGAGAGCTCATTCAAGAAGCCTCTCGATATTGAAGTCTGGACGGAGCCAAGGAAGAAGAGGTTATGTTTCACTTGCCAAGATTCATGGGCACTTAAACATAGATGTGCTACTGGAAAAGCACACTACATAGAATTCTTCTCATATTTTGAGGAGGAAGAAGAAGAAGGGATGAACAGAAAGAAGGCTCCATTCTTTGGAGGAAGAAAGGAGGAGAAACTTCCAAAGTTTCTGTCTCAAACTTTACAGAGCATTCATGAAGATCTCAAGAAGATGAGATGGGAGATGTGTATAGAATCTCCAGGAGGATTTGAATCTGAATCAAACTCTATATTTTCATACGATGAGTGTGAGCATGCAGCCACACACTATGATGCACATCACAGTCACATGCCCAGATCTACTATGAGTGAGATGAAAGAATAAGAAATGCCTAGGAGTGAAACTCTTAGTGATTATCTACAAGAATATAAGTCTAAAGCTAAGAAGTTTAGATATCATATAACTTTCCAAGAGTTTTTCAAGATCAAGGTGAATAGAAGCATGCATCATGACAAGGGTAGATTTTTCCTATTTACTTTTGATAAGTGACCAACATGTTCAACTAGAGCTTCGTTGGAGGAGTTACACACCTATTTGCAGCAGCACCAAGTTTCTGAAGATGAAGCCATCAAAGTTGCAGCATTGCATTTTGGAGGTAAGGCATATGCTTGGTGGATATTTGAGTATTTTTCATTAAGAAATGAAAATATTTCTTCTTATGAAAAGTTCACTAAGGGATTAGTGGAAAGGTTTGATGGAAAAAATTATAAAACATCATTCGTGGGACCAAACAAAACAAAACAAACAAAACCTTTGCATATGATGGAGGAATCTATAAACTCAAATCCACTTCAGAAAACTATTCAAGAGGCTCACATCTTGCATAATACTTTGATAGAGGCAAGAAATCTATCCCATATTCTTGAACAAGAGGGCATGAAGATCCATTTTCCAAAAGAGGATCCTCTTATTGAGGAGGTGTCTCACATTCATATTGGAGAGGAAGAGAAGGATGGGGGAAACAACGTTGTCATATCTAGAGCACATATAGCACCTCATGCAGAGGTAGATGGAGCACTTTCTCCAACAAGAGGGATTCTTGTGTCTTTGCAAGGAATTCCACAAGATCTCATATATGGAGGTCAAGGCACAATCAATGAGCAGCATGATTGTGAAACATTGTAAATGGAAGGAGAAGGTAGGGAGGAAGGTCAGCATCACATGATGAAGAGCGCACACCCCTATCTATTACAGAGGGTTAATGCACATAATAGGCAGACTGATTTGCGCTGTGAGGGTAGGGACAAATTTGTCCATCCATATGCACAATCTACTCTTTACATTGATGTCTCATTACATGAAGGCATTCCATCGGGGAGACCACCAGATCAGGAGATGATGAGGAATGCTTCACATTGGATAGCACCACTCTTAGATCCCGGAGGGGTGAATACTTTTGTGAGGTTTATTATAGCACAGAGAGTTTGGGGTGGACTCAAGGAGGATGGAAACACTCCCCCATTTTCAGCATTACCCACTCTCACTACACATATTACGCTGACAAAAGTTGCTACAGTGATGGAGGATGGCACCTTCATGGTGCAAGAGAGCTGCTCCATGGATTTGGAGAAATAGAGGGTACTTACTTTAAGGAAGGAATCCTCTATACTTTGGAGTAGATGGATGCCACTCATTCTTACATTGGCCAAGGTCAGGAGATTCTTTTTGTATGGGAGCTTCTCATGGGAGGCCAACTTCCAAAGGTCACCACTTCTATTTGAGCATGAACAGCTGCATGATGGGCATGGAAACACTTTGGAGGATGAATTTGTCATGGGGGATGTCAAAAGAGTAGAAAAAATCATGTAGGGAGCTTCACATTTCAGATCTTCAGTATTGTCTCCTAGGAGGATTGATCCATATTGGAGATCTCAACTCTTTGTAGAGTACTCCAAGGATCTTGGTGCTTGCATGATTCTTGATGACCCAGATGGAGATGATAGATATGTGGTGGATGATGTGGTCATCTATTCTTATGGAAAAGTCTTCTTAAGTAAAGCTTCTGAGCTCAAGGACAAGCTGCTACATGCAACACATGAGGAATTCCTTTCTATGTACTTTGATGCATATCATTCTTTGATAGAAGAGTTCACTCAGGAAGGCATCCAACTATGTTTTACTATAAATTTACTTATATTTTTCTTGGTTACACCATATTTTCTTTTACAAATTTTGAGCTATGGAAAGATAAAGAGTTGGTCTAGCAAACCTATCCCATAGCTAAAAAATGAGATTATTTTTACATTTACTTTTATCCCATAACCCAACATTATAATATTATATCAAAAATTTACTTTTTACCATAACCTAAACTTATAATATTATATCAAAAATTGATATTTAATGTTACAACCACGACCAACCATATATAATATAACTCTGCACAACATGCAAAATTATATAACAAAAAAAAATAATAAAAAAAAACTCAAGTTGAAGAAATTAATAAACACTAATAATTAACCCAAGGCATTATTCATATTATAAATCAAAAGAACTAATAAACCCAAGGTTTTAATATTATAAACCAAAGGAATTGGTGAACCCAAGGGAAAAATATTAATAACCTAAGGGACCAATAAGGCGAAGGGAACAATATTAAAAACACAATATGTTAATAAAGAATACAACCCAATATTTTAAATAGAGAGGAATTTTAAAGTCACATGATTATTATTATGATAAAGCACAAGTGATAAATCAACCTTACTAATTGTTAATATTATAAACCGACTGAATTAATAAACTAAAGTGATATTAAATTCCACCATCGGTGAAACCAAAAAAATGACATTGAAATTAACATAGTTTTAACCCAAAATCTAGGAATTTAATAAACCATAGTATTTAATATTTTAAACTCAAGAGACTAATAAAAATGAGGGATTATTAATAATATATACCAAAAGAAATAATAAACCCAAGAGTTTAATATTATAAACCAAAGGAATTGGTGAACCCATGGGAAAATTATTAGAAACATAACGGAGCAATAAGGCCAACAGATTAATATTAAAAAAAAAAAGAGATTAGAAAAACCTAAGAATAAATATTTTAGATTCAAAAACCTAAGAAATTAATAAATCATAAGAATCAATATTTTAAAATCAACAAATTAATAAACACAATGGATTATTAATATTATAAACCGAAAGAACTAATAAACCCAAGGGTTTAATACTATAAACCAAAGGAATTGGGAAACCCAAGGAAAAAATATTAAAAACATAAGAGATCAACAAGGCCAAGGGATACATATAAAAAATAAAAAATGTTGTTAAAGGCTAGGAATAAATTTTTTAAATGCAAATGAAGGAGAAACTCACATGATTAATAAAGAGGTTAATAAATCTTAGGAATCAATTTTATAAATAAAAATATTTGATAAAGTAACATGATTATTAATATTATAAACCGAGGGGAATAAACATGGTTTACCATGCTTTATTTAAACATTGAGACAATTATTGTCACAATGTGACGTTGGACAAACTATGACCATGGTTGGCCATGGGAGATTTTCATATTGAGACAATATTTGTTAGAATGTGACATTTTATCATGGATGACATTGATCAACAATGGCTAATGCTAATTGACAATGGTTTCCCATGGTTGATTTTCATATTGAGTCAGTGTTTTTCATCATGTGAAATTGGACCATGCATTAGTATTAAACTCTAGGACTAATATTTAAACCCCAATATTTGGATTTAATACTCTGAAGGGAATAATATTACGAACCGAAATAATCCGAAAAATTAAGGGATAAATAAGGCCAATGGATCAATATTAAAAACACAAGAGAGTAACAAACCTTAAGAATAAATATTTCAAATTCAAAAACCTCATAAATTAATAAACCATAGGAATCAATTTTTTAAAATCAACTAATTAATAAACACAAGGGATTATTAATATTATAAACCAAAAGAACTAGTAAACCCAAGGGTTTAATATTATAAACCAAAGGAATTGGGGAACCCAAGGGAAAAATATTAAAAACATAAGAGATCAAAAAAGCCAAGGGATACATATAAAAATAAAAAATATTACTAAAGGCTAGGAATAAATATTTAAATGAAAATGAATGAGAAACTCACATGATTAATAAAGAGATTAATAAATCTTAGGAATCAATTTTTTAAATAAAAATCTTAATAAAGTCCCATGATTATTAATATTATAAACTGAGGGGAATAAACATGGTTTACCATGCTTGATTTAAACATTGAGACAATTGTTGTCACAATGTGATGTTGGACCAACTATGACCATGGTTGGCCATGGTTGATTTTCATATTGAGACAATATTTGTCAGAAAGTGACATTTGATCATGGATGACATTGATTGACTATGGCTAACGTTAATTAACAATGGTTTCCCATGGTTGATTTTCATATTGAGTCAGTGTTTTTCATAATCTAAAATTGGACAACGCATTATTATTAAACTCTAGGACTAATATTTAAATCCCAAATTTTCGATTTAATAAACTAAAGGGAATAATATTACGAACCGAAAGAATCCAAAAAATTAAGGAATCAATGTTATAAACCCAATGGATCAACAAATACAGTGAAATATTGATATTATAAACACAAAACATCAATAAAGCAAAGGGACTATTAATATTATTAAAAAAGAGGATCAATAAACCGTAGGGATTATTAATATTATAAACCCAACAAATTAGTATTAGAAACAAAAATTATTAATAAACTCAAGTGATTAATAAAGTCAAAGGATCAAAAAAATTAATAAAAAAATACTCAAGTTGAAGAAATTAATAAACACTAATAATTAACCCAAGGCATTATTCATATTATAAACCAAAAGATCTAATAAACCCAAGGGTTTAATATTATAAACCAAAGGAATTGGTGAACCCAAGGGAAAAATATTAATAACCTAAGGGACCAATAAAGTGAAGGGAACAATATTAAAAACACAATAGCTTAATAAAGAATACGACCCAATATTTTAAATAGAGAGGAATTTTAAAGTCACATGATTATTATTATGATAAACCGCAAGTGATCACATTACTGATTGTTAATATTATTAACCGAATAAATTAATAAACTAAAGTGATATTCAATTCTGCCATCAGTGAAACCAAAAAAAACAATGAAATTAACATATGTTTTTGGTTGTCTTTACATAAATAAATCCCACTACAAAAATGGACTCAAAACTCTCCATCAAAGGTCATTTATCAAATAGACTCTTCATGAACACAACCAGACCGACCACAAAAGGAACACCAATTCAAATCAATAGGATAATGATCATGATACTTAACGCTTTCCAACCAATCCCTTCTTGTTTTTCTCCAAGCCTCCCTCATGTGCACATGCAACTAGTATTTTACATTCATTTTCATTTCATCTAGCACACGAAGATGCTCATAAATAAAAGTAGGATGGAAGATATATTTTCTATCGAGCTTGTTCCGAAGATAAGAAAGAAAACTGATCAGTCTAGAAATATTTACTGCCGCTTGATTACAATAGGTGCCATCATTATTATCCATATCTGCATTTGAAATGAAAAATGACAAAATAAAAATTAATACACAAAGATATAGAAATATATATATATATAATAGAACACCCCATTTGTATTGTTGTTAAAAAACTTAATCTTAGAAATGTGATGCTCTAAACCTCATTAGAAACACACATTGTACACATGAAATGAGTGATATTACCCCTATTACAATAATCAACAAGAAATCACAAATTTTTAAACTTAATGTTTAAAATGAAATATTAATAATGTTAGTAATTCTATATTTGTATTTAAATTAATGTCAATGTATATATTATTTTTAGTTTAATATTATTATCAAATATAAATATGTTGTCATTGAACCAAACCACAACATATTGAGAAAACCACATTGATAAATATTTTTAGTTTCATGTCATAGGGATATGGACTTCAATCTTCATTTTTAACGATCGGGTCATATAACTGGTTGTATATGTATGAATGGTTTATTGTAAACAAAATAACAATAACGACTTAAAAAAATGAGGTAAATTGAACAACATGAAAAATAATGTAAGAAATTTCTCATATATTACTATATTGGATCTCATGAATGTATTCATTTCATTAATACATGAAAATAATTATTATACTAAATGAAAATAGACAGGAGAATAAAAACAATTAAAAAACATTCTATAAATATGTCACAATACTATTAGTTGCATGTCACAGTGATATGGAATTCCATCTTGATTTTTAATGATTGGCTCATATAACTGGTTTTTTATCTCTGAATGGTCCATTGCAAGAAAAATAACAAAAACCACTTAAAAAAACTAAGAAATTTAAACAACATGAAAAACGATGTAAACAACATTCCAAAATAATACTGTGATTTTGATGAACATATTCATCTCATCAATATATCAAAAGCATTATTATATTAAAAGTAAATAAAGAGGACAATAAAAGAAATTCAAAAAAAATTCTATAAAGAGCTAAAAGTATCAATAGTTGCATGTCTTAACGATATGGAATTTAATTGATCCTCTTCTTTCTTTGTAATTGTAACATATGCACTATCTTTCATCTTGGCATAACGCTGATAAGAGAAATATGATGCAATGCGTAAACCATCTATTGATTTCTCTCTTGATATGGCTGTGAAGGTCAGGCCTTGCTGCTATTTATTCTCGATATCAATTGATGCTCCTTCCAAAGTCAAACCTTGTGACTTGTGAATTGTAATAGCCCATGCCATCTTTAAAGGAATTTGTTTTCGATTTCCTCTTATCACTGGTGCGATAGTTACAATGTTTGGATTGCTTGCATCAAATAGAATACAAACATGCTTATAAAAAATAACAATTGTGAACATTGGAAGCTCAGGTGGCTTAAAGGTAGGCATATAAAATATTTCCTTCACATACCCAAGTGCACCATTGACCAAACCATGTTCAACCCACAAATTACATGTCAACTCAACACGTTGGCCACGACACAACAAAACATCACGGTCCAGTTGATCATCATCGACATCGCTAATTTCTGAACACCTGGAATTCACAGCAATATATCCTGCAATTGGAGAATTTAATGATTTCAACATATGCCTGTTATGGAAGGAGACCAAATTATTTGTTGGAAACATGTGAACTGTTGCATTAAATAAATCCCTTTCTCTAGGATGCAACCTCATATCAACCCATGATATAAGAAACTCCCAATCATCAACAACAGGTTCTGTGTTTCTTATGTTATTGAGGACTCTACGAAAATAAGATTGTTTCTCATTACTCCCTTGTTGGCAAAATATTCTGTCAAGAGTGACAACAATGTTGATTTGTTTCCATAACACTTTCCCTACAGTATTACCTGCATACAAAGGCTTATCTCTCACAAGAGGTAGCTGGCCAAGGTCACCGACAAGGATGATGGATCTACCACCAAAAGGACAATTATTTTTCTCTGGAAATGCTTCTCGTAATCGAGCATCTATTTGCATGAATAACCTTGATCCTAAAATTCTCATTTCATCAATCAATATATATCGAATATGCCTAATTTCTTCTTGGAATAATGTCAGTGATTGACCCTGTAGTGGTTTCATATCTTTAATCGGGATTTTCAGAGCAGAGTGTATTGTTTTTGCATATATATTAAAGGAAACTATTTCTATTGGGGCAAGAAGAAGCAAAGGATTGTTTCCATTACTTCAAAGATTAGAAAGATATTTAAAAATAAAGGGGATAAGGAAAGACTTTCCAGTGTCTGCAGCGCCTTGAAAAATCATAAGAAGAGCTTCACGAATCTCATATTCAGTAAAATTCCTTAAAACAATTTCAAAATCAAGTCGTTGTTTTTCTACCAAAGAACCTGGAGAGGAAAATGTTCTATTTGAAAGGTCAACAATATCACCCCTTGATATTCCATCCCTTATAAAATTAATAGCTTCTTCAGCCACATCATCAAAAATAGTTATACTTTTTCCAGGCAAAGGATATATCAAAATACGTTAGACCAAGGGTGTGAAGATTAGAAACATTGACATTATTTTGTGGAACCAAGCAAGAGAAAAGTTGTCACTCTTGAAAATCATCTCCAAGATTCATTTCCTGGTTAGAAAAATCACCATCTTCTCCATATTCAATATTTTCAAAAATTGATGGATTTCAATCAACATGCCATGCTTGATATCGGAAATTCGTCCAATTTTCAACAATAATTTCCGCTGAAAGCCCAATCTCTGTGGAAAGGTCATGAAATGGCTTGTACAAGAGAAATTCTGTCTAGCAAAAGGTTTCAAATTCCTCTGAACCTTCACTAGGAATAGAATAAAACCATGGGAAAACTCGAACAATTGCATGAATATCTGTAGGCTTCCAAGGATTTTTTTACGCTTTCTATCGAATGTCCAAGATCTTGTTGTTTCTATCAAAGATAGATGTTCAAGGGAAAAAGACCTCTTCTGATAATGTTGAAAAAAAGTATTTTCAGATGAAAATTGCATACCATCCCTTGATATTTTACTGAAAACCTTTCTTCCAACATTTAATGAAACAAATTTTCGACTACAAACAACAAGAGGTAGCTTAAGCAACATATGGCATGTTTCTTGTGCTCCAATGTCACGTTCAACAATTGCTTCTGCAAGAATCCCTCTGTAAGCATATAAACCATGATCCTCAGAGGAAATAGAATTTGAAATTATAGTTAACATATCATGATAACTTTCAAACATTTTTCTCTACTTTTGATGCATACTTAGCAATATATTTCAGGACAGCATGCTGAGAAAGCACTAGTTGGAAATCAACATTTTCACGCCACATCGTTTGAAGGTCAATGTTATGTACGTTGAGCTATTATCATTTCTTGCCAGGTCACATTTTTTTATTCGTTGATCATCTATGAACAATCTTGATTCCTCAGAAAGATCACATGGAGCATTGTACCGACAAGCGAGAATAGTGCCTTTTTTGCAGAAGCAAGAATCTACACTACACTTTGTGTGCCTTTGGACATGGTTCAACAATTCTTCATAATAATTATGAGAATTGAAAGACAAAATATGATTAGTATTCAATAGGCAAGGGTCATCATTGAGACTTCTTGGAACCATTATATTGTGATGATGTATTTCACATGGATTCCATGCAGTTACATAATTTTCAAAGAATCTCTTTTCATGTTGTAAATCACAATCATTTGACCAATCAAGTCTTTCCATGTCAGGAGCTCCTTGAAACCATAGGAAACCATGGATATGTGCTGAACCTCTATGTTTCCATTCATATCTGAAAAAATTGAATACAGAGTTACTACAAAAAATAGAAATAGAAAATTAATAAGAAATTGACAATGAATAGAAAATAAATTCAAGAAAACATACCTGTACTAGAAGTCTTTCACTTTAAGATATTTTTGGATAACTTCCTATAAAAATATATTGAATAGATGGTGCATAAATGTGGCAACAATATGAGGGTATTGGATAACATTTTCAATTTTCATACGATGTTCATTTAAGGAAAAAGAATGTGAGGGTAAAAGCATGAGGCTATGCAGCTCTCACCACTTTGTGTCAGCTGCATTCAAAGTAAAAGAAAAATATGGACATCCCAAATGAGAAATCATGTCAGTCAATTAAGCCTGACAACTAGTCCGATATTCCATTATACCTATTAGAGAAGAACCAAACCATATAAGATGCTCAACCAAATTATTATCTGGTAAATCAGAAAGTTGTTGATGCAAGTTATCAATTGTTTTTAGTAATTTATCATGTAAATTTTTCTTCACAAAAGCTGAAACAGTTGCTTGGCTATGATGCCTCATTATCATGTTCAATAGGTAATATCGGAAGCGAGGATGGCTTCCAAACCTTTGATCATAGTATCTAAGAAGATGCAATGCATACTCATGAAGTTCAACTGTACAAATGTGTGGTTGGAACCAATCAGCATCACCAGTAGGGAAAAATGTGGGGAATTCCATATCTAACAGCCCCTCAGTATTATATTCATTCACCGTAGATTTTCCAATACTGGGCCAATCCATTTCATGAACATGTGAAGAATCAACATTATCAAGAAATGCTCTAATTTCTTCCACTTCTCTCCATTCATTGGGTAGGCGAGCAACAAAAGAAGAAGGATGAGAGGGAAAATGTTGAAGAGGAAACCCTTCACTATTAGTTGCATTGATCTCAGATTCTATAATGTCGCAATCAACAAATTTAAGCCTGGAGGACACATATGTTGATCTCTCAGGCAGAGCATTCACTGAATCATAGTCAATTACAACATCTCGATAATATTGATCATGTTCAATTTTGAAACACAATGCAGCCATAACTCGAGATCCTTTTACATAACATTCATAATATTTAGACTAAGCAGCATGTCTCCTCACAATTAGAAAGTCAATATCTTCAACATGTCAGGGAACACTTCGTGCAATTGTAGAAATATCTTGGGGAAAGCTAATTGTGTGTCCGCTATACTTATATTTCCCACCTCGCGCATGTGTCACTTGAAAAATAGGATTTACACATGCTATTAACATTTCTTCAACTTGGGTAAGAACTCTTAAAATATGAGGTTGTTCACCAAGATCCATGTTATTGTAGCCAAAAAATTTATCTTAACCTCTTTCATTCTTACATCTTCTGCAAACAGGTCCTTCAGAATCTCTCAAAATGTGAATTCCAGGATATGATTCTTAACAGATGTGGAACATTTGGAAAACTGACAAGCTATCTATCTTTTCTCGAAATATTTTATGCACTGCAATAATGTTTTCATCAAAATCAATATGATTTTTATTGGTTGGACCATGTGGAGAATGATGTGGAAGAGTATAATTTCTTCTAAAATTTACTTGATTTTCATCACCATAAGATTCCCTTCCAAAATTTGAAACATGTGGAATAGATCTGTGACATGGTCTTTCCAAATTTATGGTCTGCATTTCATTCAATATTTACATTTGTTTGACGATGTGGATGAAGTGTACGAGATGGTTTCTTTTCACTTCTAACATCAGTAGATAGAGAATTTGGGGAGTTAGTTTCGACACCTCTATTAAAATTAGTTTTTTCCAGTTAAAACAAAATAAAATTCGCTATAAAACTAAATGTTCAAAAAATAAAGATTTAAAATTATAAAACTAAAAATAAATGAAAAAAGGAGGAAAATATCAAATGCATTCAACATTTGCATTTTGTTGGCAATGTGGATGAACTCTATGAGATGGTTCCTCTTCACTTATAACATTAGTAGATGGAACATCTACAAAGTTAATTTGTATGCCTCTATTGAAATGAGTTCTGTCCTGTTTGAAGAAAATAAATTATTCAATAAAATTCATGTCCAATGCACCAAAAATTCAAAAAATGAAAAATCAAATAAAATACTAATAAAATTAACATTAGTTTGTCGATTTGATTGTTGAGGAGAATGCACTAGAAGGTTATGACGTGCTTCATATTCAATTCTCAGATTAGTAGATGGAATACTTGGGGAGATAATTTCTAGACCTTTGTTAAAATGAGGTGTATCCTATTCCAAGAGAATAAAATACCTTATTAATAAAAAAAAAGTAAATAAATGAATGTAATAAAACAACCACTATTGCAACAAATGTAAAGATATCATTGGGTTACCTCCATTGTTCCACGCGAAATGCTATCAGGGATGAATGATTCTGTTCGTGGGAAAAGATTATTTTGAGAAGGGAGATTAGAAGATACGATGTTTCAACCAGCTGGATCCAAATTATCAAAAAAATGGCCAATCAAACTATCATCCAAGTCATCACATACAATTTCATCATTCCCTCCACCATGGATATTTTGCAACCTTTGGCCCTTCTCATAATATGCAATTGCAGAGACAAAAGGGTTAGGGTGAAAATTTTCAACCATGTTATCAATATGAGTTTCTTCCCTATTGTGAGATTTTTCCCCAATATTATGAAAATTTTCAGGAGAGCATTGAAAAACAAAATTATGCTGACAAGGAGCATATTCTCGCAATGAACTATGAAGGGGAAATATTCTTTCCATGATATCATCCGTAGTACGATACTCACGAGGAATCATAAATCATTTTTAGGAATTTTTTCAATCGTTATTCTATGATATTTAGCTCTCCTATGCTCATTTACTGTGTCCTTATTTCGTTGATACCGTAAATGACGACTTTCATTAGACTTGTCTCGTGACGCTGGTGACTAATTCCTTTTTCTTGTACGCTTTCTTGTACCTTCATATGACATATCTACAATGAATAATAACATATTTATTATAGAAAAATAAACATGGAACATATAATATATCGAATATATATAAACACAAAAGAATGAAAAACGAACACATTTTTTTTCAAACCACATAAAAAAATTAAAATCATATACAGTATTTTTCCAACCATGCAAAGTTATGAAAACATAAAATGAACTGGAACAAAATACTAAAAAAATTATATGAATTTGAAATATATCTAAATATTTAGAACTGTATACCATAAAAATAAAAATTTAAATAATAAAAATAACCTAAAGATATAACATTGTTTAAGAATCAATGAGAAAAAACTAATGGGAATGCCATGTATAAGATAAGTCACAGTAATTATAATTATAAAAGAAAAGAAAAATGGATAACATCCAAACACATTCAAACGCAATTAAGAGAAATAAACAGGACAGAAAAATAAATATTTTCTAGAAAATTGCAATGGAATTCAATATCCAACATCTGATACATACACATATAGAAGACACCCCCTAATAATGGAGCCATATAAATATCCATACACTGGTAATTTTAAAGTCTTAGCATACATACCCAAAGGTATGTAAAGTAAAACGAAAAAAATGAAATATTTTCCACGACGATAGAGAGAATACAAAATGACTAATAGCCTAAGACTCCATGTCCATATCTAATGGTGGAATCTCATCAATAGAATCCATACGAGGAGAAATTGCAAAAACATTTCCAGACTCGATCAAATCATTGCAATCCTGCAATGTTGGAGACCAAAATCCATGCATCTGTTGATTAGCTATTTTATCAATATTTGTTGGGAAGCAGAGGCCAGTCATCATGTCATATAGTAGGAAAGGAACTTCACCACATTTGCACATAAGAACCACACCTTGGACTATTCGAAATGGAAGATAACCAGGAAATTTGATATTTATATCTGTAGACATTTCTTCCAACAACTTCCATTTGAAGACATAATCATCCTCAATGTAGTCAATTCTTTGTTAAATACACGGGTGACCAAATTGGAAACTAACTATTTCTTCAATTGACCATACAGAAGTGGAGCCATCATCGATAAGACATATCAACTTATTCTTGCATATTGCTAATGACATACGCCGTATGTCAGTGATTGGAACAAATAAAAATCCCCATTCATTTTTTATTACATCAAACTAGTAGATTGTATACCCATATCGAGGATAATCTTCATACTCCGTGTCGAGATAGAGCCAAAACAATTTAATTTTATAAAACACTCCATTCTGAGGGGGTGAAGTGCCACCAAATGGAAGATCATCCCTTCGCCAAACCCTATCAAGACTACTATAAACATAAAATTTAGACTGCATTCTATCATAGATATGTTTTAGAACAACACAGTCATATTTGTTACTGCTCACATTTTCCAATAACAAGAATAATCCCCAGTCTCCAATTCGTATTCGCCCAATGTTTTTTAAGGCCTTTGTAAATGGATTCATTACAAAATAGTTTCGTGAATGGGAGAATTTTGTTGGTAAGGATAAAACTACCATTGGTTCAATAGTAGACTCTACTTTGTATCTTGAATCTATGAATCACAAATGAAAAAGAGATATGGGCCCATTTTGATTAAGGTATTCAGCAGCAAAATAATTATCTTCATTATCGAGGAAAGGAACCATAAATCCAAATTCATTTGTATAGATATTCTTGCAACGCAATAAGAAAGAAAGATTTTGCAAAAAATTCTTCCATTGTTGACAAACAATGCTAAACTTTATCACAATCGATAAAGGGAGCCAAAGGAAGACAACTTCAAGAATTTCAAATGGAATACAACTCCAAATAGCTGGATCCATGACAAAACAAGGAAATCACCTAACATAAAATAAAACAGACATGATATCAACAAAAAAAATTTCAATTAATGGTGAACAGAATACGCAATATAGATATGCAATTTTCCATCTACAAATATAGTAAAATGCACATATACATAATGTATAAAATAATATGAGCTAGAAGAACATTATTACAATAGTTAAAAAGACAAAAAAACAACTATTTTGAAGATAAATCTCAACCATCTATTTTTATGTATTATTAAAAAAATTCACAATATTCAATAGAGATTAAATCTATACCTTTCAACTACTAACTATTGATAATTACATTAAATTTTTGGAAACTTTGTTCCAAAATAAACTTGTCTATCAAAATAATTAAAATTATTTGAAACAAAAAAATAATTATTTTAAAAATATGACTATATATATTTATAATTAATGATTAAACATACCACTATACCAACTTTATGAAATAAAATATTTACCCAAAAAATATTATTCACGCCTAATTTATATAATGATGAATAAATGCATTTTTATTATTGCTATTATTTTTTAATATTTAATTTAAATAAATATTGAAATAAAATATTTTAATTGTTATGTTTTTATTGCATGGTATAACTAATATATGAAATGACTTCTTTCCAAAGAAATTTTTTCTGGTTAATGTTAACAGAAATGTCTCAAATATTTCTGAAAAATTTAAGCTCTTTAATCTGTAGTTGAAGACAATTCATTTATGCATTTAAAAATCTATTTTAATCTTAAAAATGTATTGTCAAAATTTTCTGAAAGTCATTTTATCTATAGATTAAATTGAGTTTTATATACTGCAAATTATTAAATAAACAAATTTTGGTGATACATTCCCAAAAATTATTAAAGAAATTCTATGAAGAAAGAGAAAACCCAAAACCCTATGTCTATACATCAAAATTAAACAATCTAGCAGTCTAGCTAGAATCTAAGGATTTCAAGTATAGAGTTCAAACGAAATTTATCATATACAAACAAAATTCCTCAATTTTAATTCTTAAAAATTCTCGGAGTATAGAATTGAAATATCTAAGGATTTCAAGTAAATAGTCCAAAGGAAATTTATTATATCCAAAAAAATTCCTCAATTTTAATTCTTACAACTACTCGAAGTATAGAATTGAATTCTTTTGTAGAAACCACTAAATGATGAGAGACCATAATATAACCTGTAGACATGAAGAATTCATACAGAAGAGATTAAATTAAGCGAGTGTTAACTAAGAAAAGAAAAAAGGTAGACTTTGTTTAACGAGTAGCTATTGCAATCTAAAATTCATGTACCCTAAGAGGCCGAGGAAATAAACAAGGGTTTTGAATAGGTATAATCAAAATAAACCTATTCAAAAGAATTGGCGCAATTGTGGAAATTATAATGAAATTTCAATACCTTAGAGGTCTCTACCATGATTAGTCTAGAGAGCATGTACAAACAAACCCAAAAGGGATAAACGCCATTAAAATCTTGCTAAGATTTCATAACCTTACACGCTTGAAGAGGATAATTTTAATCATTGATTCGGATGACCAAGCTCGTACAGTAACACTGAGTCATTTAAAATCAAGAAGAAAAATTAAGCAAATGTATTGTTTTAGGGATAGATGTAACATAGGATGCAGTGTACAGCCTCACCAAAGGAATAACGGGGTTTACCCATACTATGAGCTCGTAAGGCAAAACAAATTGAACCATAATTATTAGACTTTATAGATCTCCATTAATTTATTTACTATTCTCATACGCCATCACTTTCATCGACATGCCACGCACACGTCGATGATATTTAGTACTATTGTCGAGCATATTGAGTATTATTGGATTATTAAGGAATGACATAGGAGGACCACAATAGGAATATAGAGTTTGGTTGCATAACTTGGCCATTTAAGTACTCTGTTATTTTTTTTTATAACTAAAATGAAATAAAGGAATTCTCTGGAAACTGCCATGGGGCCAGCTTTGAGTTGTTACCAGTTGCCCCAAAAGTGTGGTGGCATGGATATATACACTGGCCTGTCTCCAAACACCTTCATCTCCACTTTTCAATGCATTCACCTCCCTATGATTAGCATAGTTTTCTATAACGTTATCTTTTGTTTGATTCCAGAACTGCTTTTTCTTTAGCACGTAAGCGCTTAATCTCTTCCCTGTTAAGTTTTATTATTTACAAAACATAGAAGAACAGCAATATTTTTTGTTTCATGATATAGCTATATCAGTATTTTTGTTTCATGATATAGTTGTCTCAAGAATTGCAAGTGTACATATTCTATCCATGAATGTGCATTCTAAAGGTTCAATGATTTGATTTTGTCCTATATCGTTTCTAGTACATTCTAAAGGTTCAATGATTGATTTTATCAATATAGTTGATTTTGTCCTATTTTGTTTATAGTTGTAGTTCCACGTAGTAGTATATTTTTCCCTAATAACTTAAAATAATAAACCCTATTTATTTTCTCCTCCCATCACCGCGAAATTCATGTCAGTTACAAATAGCATGGGGAATATGTGAAATAGACTATGTGAATTACTTATCTTCAAATAAGATGTTATTAGTTAAGGAATCTAAATATATTTCGATAACTGATGCTGTAACTTTTGTAATTTGAAGGAAAGATATCGGAGATCAATTTTTTTTTGTAAGAGACTTGAACCCGCGAAGTCTTTGCACTGTGGCTGCCCTTTTGTCCCTTGTCAGAAGGATATATATATATATATATATTTCACAAGTGCAAGTAAGATCCATTTTTCAACCAACTTTCAAGCAGTTATTAGCTATTTCCTCGAACAATGGTTTTCCACTATGCTCTGGTAAGAACATGATGGTCGAGAAGGGGAAATCGAGGGTTTATAATGACCACATTGAACGGAAATAAATGTCTTGATATGTGCTATCGTGGATTAGCTGAAACGCATGGGAAGAAAAGTGATATTGCAAGGTTGGTGGCGCTCGGATGATAAGAGGGCGCCAGGCTCATGGAACTCGATCCTGTAACCTCTATGCACTCCATTGAGTTCCATCACTGCACCAACAAAAAACCCAGGGATCATGGCCACAAAATGGGAATGGGATGCCACCATCAAAACCATACCACTCTCCATTTCCTATTTTGTTTATGATAACTAATGACACGTTCGCATCCTAGAAGAGAAAATACATATTGATTTGTTTGAATTTTCGAGTTTCTCTTGCATGTTGATATGTTTAAACATAAGAACAGGTATGTGCTGGTATTATCTTCGGTTTATGAAACGAAAGCTTTTGAATGAAAAGATTCAGCACAAAACCTTACTAAAGTGGTGCTGAAATATGAGATAGACATTTATTTAAGCTAAAATATTATTCGTTGAAACTTCATGGAAATTATATAGAAGTAAATCTTCAAATAAAACATGGCACAGAAATTCGACACACATAAGCTATTGGAAAATTACCGTAGAAAATGATGACGATGCAAGAAGCTAGAGTCTCAGTTCTCTGCCTCCAAATGTCTCGGCTGCTGTGAACTTTTCTTTGGTTGCATAGAACTCGTGGATAGAACTGGCGATGGACAAGTTGAGAAAAACGTTACATGCTAGAATAAAACGTTAAGAAATTGAGAGCGTTACAGAATTTCAACCATCACACGTTGGAGGAAATGGGTGTAGTGTTATCCGATGGGTGTAATGTGATCCGATGCTTCAGTAGTGTGATCCGCTGATGGGTGGAGTGTGAGATGATGGGTGTAGTGTGATCCGATGCTTTAGTAATGTGATCGGATGCTTCAGTCCCTCTTAAAACCGTTGCTTCCACATGTATGTTTGGAATAAACGTGGGAAAACATGGGATATTGGTTTCTTAATCTCCTTTGATACGTGTTTATAAACAAGAGGCATAGTAAAATTATCAGTTTCAATTTCATTCATAGATGGAGTGGCAACGACGAGAATATAACAACATTTGTCAATTTAGACTATCCGATCAAAATAATTAATTATCAAATGTATTAAGCCTACCAATTATGCTCATGTTGCTTCTCCCTAGTGGGAATTATACACTATTATACCGTCAAAGGTGCTAAACCTTTGAAGCATATGCGGAGGCCTCAAACCATTTACTCGACGTGGAGAGAAACACGTGGGAGGAGGGTTCCACGGCCAGCTCAACCTTCAGTCACGATGGTTTGGCTTGGTTTAGTCGACGGTGGATATTACTGTGACTTTCTTAGGGTAACTACCTACCCCATTCCGTTCATTTCTTTGTCATCATTTGCATTTACACACTTTGAGAGCTGAGTTATACAACCTCGAGATTACTATGACAAAAACAGAGGTTTTACTAGGTTGTTTCACTATCATTGGAATTTTCTTGTTTGGTATACTAGAGGAAATGAGATTTACACACCATGTCTCGATTCAACTCTGACACTCGATCCATTTGTTTCTCTTTTCTATATGTACAGTCGATCCATTTGTTTCTCTTTTCTATATGTATTACTCTGTGCAATATTTGGCTAATATTATCGTAATTTTGTTTCCCTTTTCTATATGTATTACTCTATGCAATATTTGGCTAAGATTATTGTAAATTACGATGGTTAATTTTTCTTTATTTGGTGATACATATGCATGTCAAACCCTGAACTTCTAAAAAAGTTCTAGTCTCGGAAACATCTTCAACAGGGATTTTTTTCAATGCCATACATTCATCAATACTTTATCAATGGTAGATTCCCGGAATCTATGTTTAATATCAAAACCCTACCTCTATTATTCTAAAAGGGTCTCTTTATACATATATTTGGTACTCAAACATTTTCTTTTAACGGTAACATAGTATTGAAGCAACGATTTCGCCCTCTCTCGTCAAGGTAAGACACTGATCACCCTAAAAATATTTTTACATATGCTTAAAAAAAATTAGAATTTTTTTGGAAACCAGACTAAGAGAGTTCTTCTCGATATCTCATAGGTTAGTCCATGTCCGTGCATGGGTTTTGGTTATATGGCATTTCCGCAGTTAAATACTTGCAAATTTCCTTCTTTCTTCTGTGGCCACTACAAGTGCTCAATTACTATTCTTCTCGACATGTTCTCGATGCCATCCTCAAGCTTCATATTTCCTACCAGCTACATATGATCTTGATTATCCTTAGCATATTTATGAACAAAAAACGTGTCGCTACCCAAGGTTTCCCATGAATTATTATATGAGTGCCTTTAGGGTTCATTAGAACTCTTTTGGGCAAGAATTGAAGGTTTCCCCTTGTTAACTTAAAGCTTTGTATTCTTTTATATAACTTACGACCATAACGTAAATGGAAAAAATTTATATCATTCCTCTTCATTTTGCGAAAAGCAAACTCTATGTTTCTTTCTTTGAAATATTACATGATAATATAATCACCGTCTAGGTTTTTACATATAGGTTGTTTAACATAAGTAAAAATGTGAATTTTTGAGCGTTAATTCAATTGTTTTAGTAGTCTTTAATTTTTTGAGAGGGTGAACCATATATATATTATATATGGAAGTGATCCGTACAGGTAGTACAAATATTTCATGGATTTATATGTCTAATTTGGGTAGACATTCTTGAGGTCTGTCTTGGTGGTTTATTTAAAAAAAAGTAATAATTTTTAGTAGATCCACCTAATACAAATATTTATTGGACGTAGCGATCTTCATTTTCAGAAGAAAAAAAAAAATACTTTGTTGAAACTCCAAGATAAGTATTACACTAAGTCTCACACAACATACCTGGAAGATTAAGGATGCACTTAGGGAAGAATATTTTTCTTTGTTCCATTACCCAGAGTCTGAGATAAACAATGAGGAAAATGATGAATAGTGGGGGAGAGAGATGAATAACCCAAATTTAATATTGGGGGAGAGAGATGTAATGGCACAAATCTGTTTTTCCTTTTTTTAATTACTATGATTTATTATTTGAATTAAGGCATCCAAACTAGCCACAAACATTGTAATAAATATTGCAAATAGTTGATTTCAATAATAATAAATAATTAGATACAGGTTTGAGTGACATTAACGAGTATGGATTGTGATTTTATAGAAGAGATTCCACTTCATGAGTGACAAATTATGAAAGACAAATGGCTAGCTCCAAAAAAACATGGTTCCATAAAAAGGATATTTGAATGAGAGACAAACAACACATGAAGTGTCACCTAATAGAGAGGGGATATACCTTGATGGTGGAATAAGTCCTAGGCAATCAATAGCTATTAATGAGAGGATTTTTACATGTTATGATGTTGGGATGGGTGTGCAGAATTACCTAAAAAAAGAAAGAAGTCTATAGTTGCAGGAACACAAGTTGATGTGTTAGGCATTAAATGTACCTGAATTTTAGGGAAAATTTTAGGGGTGAGATTTAGCAAATGGGTTATTTTTGGATATTTTCTGAAAACATATTTACCAAATTCATTAAAAAAGTTCCATTTTTTACATCTATATGATTAAATGGATGATATCGGCCAAAAATTTACCAATTTTAATAGTAAATTACATGTTTTTGTAGTGAATATTAGCTTGGGTTCTATAATTTTGATTTATAAAACCATAATAGTCCCCTAAAATTATTAAGGTAAGATTTATAAAATATATTCTATAATAAAATATGGCATATAGAAAAACATATACATAATGTAAATTTCTCATTTTGGAATTATAATTATGACTTTATTTTTATATGAAAAAGAAAGAAGAAAATATAATTATTATTTTATTATATATATATATATATATATGAGAATACAATTTTTCATAATAATAAAATTGGAAAGAATATAAAATGTAATTGTGAAAATAGAAATTGCAACCTATCAATTTATATTTATTCATTTTACAAACATAACAATATTTCAACAATTTTTTTCTTAACTTTCCATAAAATTAAGTATTTAAAATAATGATTATATAATACTCTAAGTAACTTTTTTGAATAATGGTTATTACTGAATTGGTAATAGTTGTCGCTGCTATTAGCTTGACAATTGAATTATAATAAGTTTTCCATTTTAATAAAGTACAATAAAATATGATGATAGAATAATTAATGCATCAATTTGGAAGTCTTTGACGACTCTGATTTCTTGAGCTTGTGGGTTATGGGCCCACACTTTTTTCCCTATCACCTTCAAATGGCAGTTATGAACCCTTCCTCCAATTGAAACCCAATTCTGGCTTGTTTCTACTTCTATGCAGAGCTACATATAGGTTCATCTTCCATCTATATTCTTTCGATGCAAAATTCGTCAATGGTTGAATCAGTGGGTCCGTCTTGAACAAATTGGAGGTAGGGATTTCAATTTATTCATGGTTGGTCCCGACTAAAGCAAAACCCGACTTGCTGACCCGAGTCGAAGGTCGTGTTCGTCGGCTTCACTACATTATTTTCTTTTATGTTGTGGACCAACCATACTGCTTCTGACTCCCTTTTGCATCACAAATTCCCTTGACCAAAATCCATGCTTTTTTTTTGGGTACACTTTAACCGTCAAAATTCACATCCCTTCACACCATGATCTACGGTTCTTCTAAGTGACTATAATTTTTCCTTGTAAGGAATTATCATGTGTTAAATGCATGACCTCGGTGTGATCCCCTTATAGTGACAAAAAGACCTACAATAACATGTTGCTCTCGGTTGTCACTATGAACAAGATTGACGACGAAAAGGAAAATAGAACACAAAAAAATCGAGAAAATAATAATAAACCTTTGGATGATATATATTCCAAATTTGGCCTGATTACATACTACCCTTACATGCTACCCTTGAAAATTGCCCTAATACACTTGCTCGTAGCTGATCTAAAAAAAAAACCAAACACTAACAGAATGAATCTCATTCAACTTCCACCACACACCTTCTAGAGGCTTACACTATAATAAAAATTACATCAATATTAACAAAACCGTGCCCTCCCTCCATTTTTGCCATGATGGCCCTTCTAGAATCGTCCTGACACCACTTTCATTTTAGGGTGACTCAATTCTCGTGTATCAAACTCTCTGACTTGATTCGTGATTTCCTGATCATGTGCTTTACTACTACATCTCTTTCATCTTCACCATATCGGTCTTGTTTGGCCCAATGTATCATTGAGTGAGCTGCATCTCGTTCATCTTCACCATATCGGTCTTCTTTGGCCACATGTATCATTGAGTGAGCTGCAACTGAGCCTCCACAAACACCTCACCGGATCTTCTCCTCTCGCTTAGACTTCTGGCATCTCAGTTCGCCTCCTCTGGAGCCTCTCTAGGTTCCTCTGCTTGCTTGAATGTCACACACTTGCTCACCTCTCTTTTAAAATTCTACTTCCAACCACAGCTATGGAATTGCCCCAAGAATTTCTACCTAACCGAAGTTGTTCTATGCACGAAATAGTCTCCTTCTTCCTGTGCTATGATAACGCTTGATGATAGAATGATTCTAGTTTTTTCAATTTATGCCCCTGGATGGCTCTGATTTGTTGAGCGTGTGGGTTATGGGCCCACGGCTTTGGTCCACTTTCCTTCAAATTGCAGAAATGAACCTTTCCTCCAATTGAACCCCAACTCTAGCTTTTTTTCACTTCTGTACAGTGTTTTGTACAAGGCCATCTTCCGACCATATTATCCCAACCCAAACATTCAAAGTGGTTGAATTCACAAGTTTGAGGTTTGGCTTTCAATTTATTCACGGTTGGTCTCGATTAGAGCAGGGCTTGACCAGCCAATTGGGCATTGCATCATGAATCAGAGGTCAGAATGGTCGGCTTCCCTCTGACATTTTCTTTTATGTTGTGTCCCAACCATATTAGTAATAACTCTATTTTCTATACACCTTAACCATTGGCGTTCACGTCCCTTCACACCAAGATCTCTATTTTTTCTCAATGACTCTACTTTTTCATTGGCATTCATGTCCCTTCACACCAAGATTTCTAGTTCTTCTCACTCAATCTACTTTTTCCTTGTGATGAGAACTTATCATGTGTTGAACGCATGGTTCATGAGCTCAATGTGATCCTTCCAGGGCAACGATAAACACCTGTAATAACATGTGGTCATTAGCTCACCCTATGGCTAACACGAATAACAAGAAAAATAAATTAGAAAAAAAAAACGAAATATAAATAAACACACAAATAATATATATTCAAAATTGGGTCTCATTTTATTTTACGGCCTCTTGGGCTCAGCAGCCTCTCGTCCTATTTTTTCAATTCATTGGAAGTGTCACTGCCATGACACACGTGCAGCCGACTGCTATAAAGAAAAAAAATAAAAAAACGATAACCGAACGAATGTCGTTCATTTGCCAGCACACACCTTCTAAAGGCTCACAAATTAATGAAAATTGCATCAAAATTTACAAAATTGTGTACTCGCCCCTTCTCGGAGCGTATTAAAACCAATTTTGTTTTAGGGTGGGTCGATCGTGCATCAAAATAAATTTAAGTACTTAAGGTAATGATTACGTATAATGGAAAACACTTAACATTATTGTTTTATTATAAATTTTATTACATAAATTTACTATATAACATGTATAAAATGTTTAAATATAATTGATAGGTAAGGATTTTGTTAATGTGTTTAACATTTTTAAATGATTTGTTTTTTTTATTATCTAAGAATAACTCTAGTTAAATGAAAGAATCATACAATACTTCAATCAAAATTCAGTCGTGAATGTTCCATGAAATAGTTTATTCCCCAATTATTACCACCCTAATTTGAATATCATATATATTAATCTACGCATAAACTGAAAAATCTCACCTCATGGAGTTTCACAATGCCTCTCATCTCATTTTACCAGTTTTTGTTCTAAAACAGTGTTATCTCAGTGTCCTTGGATGATATCGAGTTCCCTCCCTCTTTGGTAACTTGTCTTTCCTGTCGATATTTTCAGTATCATTGTTTATAGTGTCACCATACAAAATATGTACTTTTTCTTAAATCTACCAATCTTTTTGAAAAATATAATTTTGTTATTAAAACCATCAGAATATCAAAAATATCAGGTTTACAACTCTTCAAAAAAAAAAAAAACGCTTCATGCTCAATAAAACCACTGTTTTCAAAATATAGCCATCTATTTAATAAACATATCTTTGCAAAAAAGTTATGTCGGTACACTGAATGTGTATTGTGTCTACATGCAAAGATTTATTGAATTTCATGCCTAAATCTTAAAACCATATAATTACTCAACAATTTCTGTCGTAATAATTGAAACGATGATTTTGTCGTTCAATATTAAACCATGTCTATTTAACACGTTGGCAAAGGAGATTAAAGCTTCATCAAAATGATACTGCAATTGGGTTCACAAAAATTCACCTTACTATTCTTTTAGCGTTTTCAAATGATACATACCTTTCAGAATGATCTCTAGAGGTTGGGGTTAGTTAATTTGTTTTTAAATAGAAAAATGATCTACTTAATAGTGGGATCTTACATTCGTTTAGAGCTGTTTTCCATTAAAACATTAGTTATAGAGCCTCTTCATTGAAAATGTACATTGCACCCAACTTGACGCACTTATTGAGAAAATATCCTTACTGAGTTTAGAAGAGTCATAATAAGAAATTGAGTTTTTTTTCACACAAAAAAAAATTAAGTAAGTAGGTGATTGTTATAGGTTATCCTATATGGAGCTGGATAAAGATTTAAAAAAAAAAAAATAACAACTTTCAACTAATTTTTAATGATAATCAAATTAAAAAACCCGTGATAAATGCTATAACAATCCATGTCATCACCGTTTAACCAAAACTCCACAAATTTGTAATATCAATCTGATAATAATATATCTCATAATAATAAAATGTGAAATATAAAAAATACATATACAAAATGAAATTGAAAATTTTAATTAAAATAATATTTTTGTTTTTTATATAAAAAGAGAAACACTATAATTATGTTTTTCTATGATAGATAAAAAGAAAAAAACATTAAAATATAATATGGAAATTATTTATGGTGGGAATTGCCTGGGTGAGGAGGGGATAACAATCATCCTCCCAAACAAGCCGCGCGATGGCGGCGAGACGGAATTAGGGTTTACGGCGGTTTCACGATCGGCGGCTCGGCCTCTCCAAAGGCCGCCACCTTCTGCTCACGGTTCCGAATGCAAATAGGACTTGGCAAGTTTGCAACCCTTTGTGCGAGGATGACCGAGAAGAAACTACGTAGCCATTTGGGTGTCTATATACCCGCGGGTGATCCGCGACGGCTTTGAAGCCGTCGCCTTCGTGCTGATTGTAGAACCAAATACTTCTCGAGATCTCATCTCGGTGCAAGGCAACCATGGCTCGCTCTCGTATACGCAAATCGGCGGTGCAAGCTCCAAAGATGGTTTTTTCTCCTCGACCGGCAGGCTTGAATCGCGGCTTGCATGCCTTTGCATAGGGCAACCCTGAGCACGAGAGGTCGCCGCGTCCGGATGTTTGCTCCCCTGGCAAAAGCTCCAATCGACTTTATTGGCGATGCTTCCAAAGGCGTTCACATTGTTTTAGGGACACTCCTGAATTCCCACAAACCCTTTCTCCGACACATGCAAATCGCGGATGCCCGTTTCCGCCGATAGCACTGCCGGTGCAAGGTTGCCGTTCTCGCCGATGGTTATGGTGCTCCCCGTCCACTCGGCCATCGCTCGAGCCGGAGAGCTTGGACAGGGATCGTCCTCGTATCTTGGACGCAGATTGTCTCTCCGACCCACCCATCACCAAGATCCGCCGGAAGATGCACTTACTTTTCGGATCCAAGTCACACTCTCGGGTAAAACGACAATGCTTTGGGTGCGTGCAACGATCTGCGGGAAATGCAAAAGCTCGAACGTGGCTTGGAATTCCTTAGTCTTCGAGGCTATACAAGGGTAAGCAACTTATGACCCTTATGAACCCCTTCCCCTCTTATTGCATTCAAAAGGACGCATCTATTGCACAACCTTTCTTTTTAAGGCGGATCCATAGGGCAAGCCTCCTCATGCCCTCCTCGTTCTTTCAAGACGCAATCCCCGTAAATGTCGCCCATCCACGAACTGCGGAAGCGAATTCAACCCTCAATGGGTCCTAAGCTGTTCTTGGTAGACAAATCGGAAGATGTTCCCACTATTAGTTTCTCTCTTCCTGACGTTGACGAAAGTTGCCAGTTTTTTGCAGAATCTGCAATCATATGCCGATTTAATGGAGTATGGCCGCGCACTGCAGATCTTTACCAATGGATCCATACCAATTGGACTAAAAGAAGCAAGATATTCTTATGTTCAAAAGGTTTCTTCATCGTGTTTTTTTAATTAAATGAAGACTACCAGAAGGCCTTAACGGGAGGCCCTTGGTTCTGGGGTTTGGCTGGACTTTTCCTCACCCCCTGGTTTCCAGATTTCGACCCTTCTATAGCTGTCATCACCACGCTACCCATTTGGGTTAGGCTACCGAATCTTCCAGCACATCTGTGGCATACCTCGGTCTTCATAGCCATTGGAGATACTTTAGGACGCTTTCTGGCTTCAGACATCTCAAGAAAGGAAAATGGGCTCTACACCTACGGTAGAATATGTGCAGAAATAGACATCAGCAAAGGTTTGCCGGAGCAGATCAACCTCAAGATTGGAGATTTCCACTGGACTCAAACCTTGGATTACGAAAACACAACCTTTCGTTGCCGACATTGTCATCAAACTGGGCACCTCCAGAATACTTGTTCCCAGGTCCTCGACAAAAAGAAGAATCTGAATCGCAAACCCAAATCCAAAATCTGGAATTCATGTATTTCCCCTATGGAAGATACAGAATCCTCTAGTTCGAATGAGGAGGAAATTGAGGCAGATGAACAAACAGTTGAGATTCCGCGGGACATTCCTTCGGTTAGTCCGGCAATGCCCTCATCCCAGCCGTTTTCCCAGAAACGCTCTCATGAATCTTCATCTTCAGACTCTGATAAAGATATACTGCCACCAGAGCAGAATAATCTACAACTTGTTATGGCTCACCCAAACCCCACTGGCTGGGTCAAAGTAAGCAAGAAAAAAGGCAAAAAAAGTCGAGTGGCAGCATCTACCCACTCTGGGTTGGCCTCTTAGCTCCAAGCTTGTTTTTCTATTCCCGTGTTCTCTTTTGCTAATTCCTTGATAGTCTTTCAGGAGAGAGGTGGATAAAACTTTCACCTTCTACTCCCATGCTTTTCTGATTCGCTTGCATGCAAGCTTGATTGTACTATACTTTTCTTTCCTAATAGAATTAGTCTTATTTAGAAAAAAATATGGAAATTATTTATCATAATTAAAAGAGGAAAAAAATGTATTTAATTTTAATTCTTCCTATAATATCTAAAATATATATTTTATTAAATAAATTTGGTATATAATATTTATAAATAATTAATAGTATTTAATTATAATTCTTTTAAAAATTAAAATTAAAATTAAATCAATATTCAATAAATTATAAATCACATCTTAACTATTATCTATGTATAACAACATCATTTAATATATATATACTATATATATATATATATATTTTATTTTATTTTTTTGTAAAAATAATCTTTATATATAGTCCAATATTTTGTTAAAAACTGTTTTAGGAGTAGTTTATTCTCCAAATGATTCCAACCCTCAAGCCATCCCATAAAATTTAAAGATAATAGAAATTACTTTCCACCCAAACGAACCTATCACACAGCATTGAGTTTCATAATGGGATATCATTTCACTTTACTAGGTTCTGATTTAAAATAATGCAATCTGAATTGTAAAAAATAGATTAAGTTTGCTATGTTATTTTAAATGACACAAGTTAAATATATTTAACAAGTATGTTAAGAAAATTATGAATAAAATTTATTTCTTTAATTTATTAATTTATGGTGTAATTTTTATAAATTTGTGGTATACTTTTTTAAGATACTAGAGTAGTTAGATTAAAGTAGTTATTTGACCGTTACTTTTTCTTCTAGGAATAAAAAAGAAATCATCGAGAGGAAAAGGGGTGTTGTGAAAAAAGAGAAGGAAGAGTTAGAGGGCTAAAAGGTGAGAGTCTCAAGAGCTGGTAAGAATAGAGGTCTTGAGGTCTACCTCCAGAATAACATCTATTAAATCCTACTCTGGTGATGAGTACCTGGGGATCTGAGGACTTAATTGTCTCTCTCATGGTTGGGAGGATGTGATTAAATCCTACTCTAGTGAGGAGTACATGGGGATCTGACCTAATTGCCTCTCTCATGGTTGGGAGGATGCCATCAGCCATACTTATCTAAGATATCTATTACAAACCCAATGTATTTATAAATATTTTAATCTCTGTAATTAATTAGAAGTTATTCTTGTTATTGATTGGTTGAATAGACTATTTAAGTCAGGGTAAAATCAGATCTTCATGTATGGAAAAATATCCCTAGTATAAGTATGAAGTATACAAGTCCAGGAAAAATACACCTTTATATGCATAAGGAAATCTCAAAGGTTTAATTTCGAGTAGTAGTAGAAATAGTTTGAGATTATGTAGAAAACAAATGAATGGATGGGACAGTTACTCCATCCATAGGGATCCATGGAAGAATCCCCAGAAAGGAGAGTCTGTCTTATAAAGAGATTAGGACAATTTCACATGGACTAAAGATTGAGGAATTAAACCTTTTAAACGATGGTCGAGACATTTGAGAAAAATTCTTTAAAAGAAAGGAATATTATAATTAAACAAACAAGAGATACTTTCTTTAAAAAAAATGAAAACAAGAGATACTTTCTTTAAAAAAAAATGCAAAGAAGAGATACTTTCTTTAAAAAAAATATCAGAAACCCTCGTGAGGAGGTAGAAATATTGTTGGAGATAACATAAGAATAAACTGGAAATAAATCCCATCGTACATAACTACACTATAATTCACAAATGCTATAAGGAAATATTGCAAGTATATAAATAAATGTAAACTTTAGTCTGGATCTTAATAATGGAGCGTAGAACCCAGAACGGGATTGAGAATTGTGCACAACCCGCAATGGAGTGGCAACAGAAACAATAATCAGAGAAAAACTGTAAGGTGCTATGCCATAAATAACATGAAAATATAAATATCACTCATGAAACTATCTTTACAAAAGAATTATGAAAATTAGGAACAGAGTCAGAGTGTTCTCTTTTAATACAAGCCATTAGAAAAAAGAGAGAGTTGAAATGTATGTAAATGCAATGCATTTTCAAAAAAATAGAAGTGTTATTATTGAACACTCAGACTCAGATCTAAACCTCAACCAACATAAACCAAAATTCATCATTATATATATTACAGAGAGGCTCGAAGCGCTATACACTTCCATAGTAATTTAAGAGTGCTATAGCTTGTATGCAAAGACTGACATCGCCATATTCAACTAACAAGTGAGCATATCTAAATTAATGATAGGGACTGAAATATCTCGGAAGAGAAAACCCAAGGATGTTGTGGTACATGGAGACAAATTTTTGAGAAATTTCTGTCTGGCAGACCGCATGCAAGCGAGAGTTGTAGATGAGTTAGGGTTCGAAGGAAATACCTATAGAAAACATAGAAACAAAACCATGAGGATTAATTGAAAAATCCCCTAATGAGTTTAAATCTATGAAAGGAATTTTTACAAGCTTGAATTAGAACTAAAAGTTAACTCTCATAAGTAAATGGTTCTGAACGAAAGCCTAGAAAGAAAACCCATTCCAATTGTGAGGTCGTGAATACATTGAAAAAAATAAACTAACCGAAAACACACTGAAGAAAGGAAAACCCCTACCTGTGTTGGTCGTGACGAAGTTTGGTAGTCGTCGCTAGATGAAGAAAAGTTAGAAACTTCTGAAGAAAACCAAGTAGTACTGTCATGTCAACTAGTGTGCAGCCTCTATCGAGCATATGTTAGACAAGCACCTGAACCCCACATTCATCTCCGAAAAGAATCACTCCATGAGAGAAGTAATAAACCAACAAGTGGTGGAAGATCATTCCCAAATAAATGGTGGAGGAAAGATGAGAAATACCTCCATTCTTAGACCAAAAACGAAAAAAAAAGAATAAAAAACACGAAACAGAGTTGCAAAGCACGACGGAACACATGGACGAAAAATGTGGCAGTGTTTAGGGTTCAGGAGGTAGGTTATTACCCCAATCGTCCCAACTTCATTATAGTTGTCATATTATCAAAGCTACCAAGGGCAGAGATCATCCAAGGTGTCCAACGTTAAAGACATCGCCATATCCGATGAAACGGAGAATCAAACCAAGGGTTAATAAATCCATAAAACATAAATAAACAATACCAGTTAAATCTCATGCCACAAGTTAAGAGTTCTAGCGAGTTGACTAATAATCAACCCAACAATGAAACATAATAATCATTCCAAATCATAACTTAAGACATAGAATATAAGGAATCATGAAATAAATTATTGCAATGTAGCCATATACTATGAAATCGTGTTTTAAGACTATGATTAATAGATGACATAGTGGTAGTTTCATACTATGTATATGCTTTGCAACCAATCATTTAAGAATATGATTAATAAATAACATAGTGTTACATGATAAATATAAATTATATTTTCATTGTTATGTTTCAATGTTTTACATATGTGCACTCAAATGATATAGAGTTCCCTCCCTCTTTGGTAACATGCCTTTGAGAAGAAGTTATGTCGGTCTTTTTAGTGTCATCGTTTATAGTGCCATCCTTCAAAAATATGTATTGTTCTGAAATCCACAAAATTTTCGAAAGATGCTTTGTTCAGTGAGCTTAAAACCCATCAAAATATAAAAAATTGTCAGTTTTAAAAATTTTCATACCGAATAAAACATCACACTCAATAAAACCACTGTTGTGATTAGATTAACCATCACACTCAATAAAACCACCGTTGACATTAGATTAACCATGTGGATAACCTACCGTGATCTATACTCGCTGTGAAAACAAATTTAATTTTATGTTTTCAATGTTCCATATGTAGAACAATCACAACTACCTCTCATTCAATTTGATATATATCCATCTATTCCATAAACTTATCTTTGTGGAAAAGTTATGTCAGTACACTGAATATGTGTACCATGTCTACATGCACGGATTTCTTTAAATCCATGGCTTCCTCTGTAAAGCTTAAAACCATACAAATATTAAACAATTTCTATTCATTGGAATGAGAATTTCTAAGGAAATCTTAGAAGACAAATATTTAACACGTTCACAAAGAAGACTAAAATTTTAAAAAATAACACATTCACAAAGAAGAGTAAAACTCCATATAAATGATATCGTGATTAAAGGGAAAATTTGTGAACGGGGTGTAACCAATCACATATACATATATATAGGTGATCATTATGATTGAAAGTATATATCATTTGAAAATGTTAAAAGAGCAGTAGAGGGAAACTTTGTGAACGGGTGTACCCAATCCCGACATCATTTTTATGAAAGTTTTACTCTTCTTTCTGAACGTGTTAAATATTTGTCTGGTCCATGGTTTAACCACAAATGACCTTTTCAATGATTAATTATAATGGTTAGGTATTTTCAGATGACGGTTAGTTAATATGTTTTTGAATTGAAAAAGGATCTACTTAATAGTACAATCTTGGATTCAATTGAACATGTAACTCTATAATCGACTCCATCCTCGACCCTTTTTATTAGATTTCAATTTCAAATCTAATAAAACTAAAATTTACAAACCAACCATTTTTCAAATCTAATAAAAACTAATTTACACACCAGCAATTTTTTGTCAATAAAGGTAAGAACTTACTTTAAGAACGAAATGATGTAGATCATTTGAGCTTTTTCGATGAAAACTGTCTTTTTGAACGAATTTAGCCTTTTCAAAATGGATAGTTATATGGCTTCTTCATTGAAAATGTATACTGCCACCAACTTCACGCATTTATTAGAAAAAGATGCTGACTGAGAGGGTAAAGGTTGAAATATCTGTCGACCAGCCATACACAATCCAGGTAAGGATGGCGACATGTAGTTGACAGTCGCAACAAAACCAAATCCATGATTTAAAAAAACGACCAAACCCAACGGAGACAAGACTGTTGTGGCTGCAGCGTAGTTGTTGTAAGTCTCTTTACCAACTCGTTCACTACCTACCAGGCTGCCTATTGTAATGTTCGGATCCTTCACATAAGCCTAAGAAAATCATGCTTACCAACAAATCATAAAATTTAATGGTGATATGCATGTTCAGCTGTTCTACATATACCTAAATAAATGATGGTTTCCAACATCTCACAGGAGTAAAAATCTGTGATGCATCTTCAGCTCCTTACACGCCTATGTCTATATGCTTCATGGAAAATTCACATAAAAAAATTTCTAACCATTTTGCTTTAACAAATTTTGGGTCGATTCCAAAAGTCGCAGATTTTATATTTACACTCTGGTATAATACATGGGTATATCTGAGGTTAGCTTTTGCACGCAGAAAGGGATAAGAACAAACAGTCAGTCTTGATTTATCTATGTCGAGAGGAGTCATGACTATCATAAGTTTAGATATTAATTATATTTTATAATTAAATATTTAGTATATAAAATAAAATATATTAGTTTTAAATTGGAATTAATTTTGAATTTATTATAATTTAAGAAAAAAATGTTTTATTTTTATTTTCTCCACCTCGTGGGTTAAAA